>WSXT02192890.1:0-19552 GCA_011762715.2 Neuroterus valhalla
AGTTTTGTGCCAACAACCAAAATTTTGCAGTGCCAACAAAAACTGCTCAACAAAACGGTTTTGTTGCGATTACAAAATTTTTTTTCTCAGTGTGCAAGGTAGACTTGCCGCAAGAGAGATTCGCTGCTGGAGAGACTTGCTGCAGGAGAGACTTGCTGCTAAAGAGACTTACCACAGAAGAGTTTTTCTGCGAGGGAGAAATGCCGCAGGAGAGAGCCTTGAGAAACTTGGCACATGTGACTCGATATGCCACCAACTAGTTACTTCCCATCGCTGTCGATTATTCATCATTTTAGTCCATTTTTGACAAGCAAACATTCCAGAACTTCATGAAAACATCCTGAAGATGATCGATTGAAATAAATATCGAAATTGTTTGGAAAATATTCAAATATTCTTCCATAAACACGAGATAAAATCTTACCTTCGAAAATGTAAATTCCCAATCTTGAAATTCAAGCACGCCAATGATTGCATATTTGACGCATAGGTACATTTCTAATTAGCGACACGAAATTAGAATAATTAGGAAATGAAGGGCCTAACTCGGAACGTTGACTAACTTCATATTTAAATTGTTACCGAGATTCAAGGAGGTACCCAGAAACCTTTTACAATCCATACATGAACCAATAATTATATAGACGCTCAAATCGAATCCCTAATAGAGATTTATTATTATTATTATTATTATTATTTACATCTCGCAAATAAATTTCTCTTGTGGGATCGTTTATCAAGAAAAATGTATTTGATCACCCAATTGACTTAATTTAAGGTGACTCTCATGCTTACGGAGGAAGTCGCAAAAAAGTAATTCACCAGGAGGCGCTGGACAGTCTCCTCTTCTACGAAACGACCAATATTCTAATTTCTGCTCGAGGCATTTCTTGCTTCATGGTTTCTGAAAAACTCGTTCTTGCCCAGTCATTAATAGATAAAGGAAGAGGATAAAAAGGAACTGGTCTCCCATTCTATCGTCTTATTCAATGTGAATTTTTTTCCAAAAAAATATATCGGCTAATCAGCTAGCAAAGTAATGCATTTCAATTATTATATGGGTACTTGTTGAGGTGAAGTGATTTTAGAGTCAAGCAAATCTTTTTTTTCTGAAATGTAGATAATGCAAAAAGAAGAAATAAAAACAAGAAAATTAAAATGTATATAAAGAAATGCAAGTAAATATTAATGAATGATAATTATTCAAAATAAATATATTTATCAATCAAAACTTATTTGAATCCGAAATAATCCAGATGCATTCGAATAAATACAAAAGAATCTCAATTATTACAAATAAATTGGAATAAATTGAAATAATTTTTAAAAAATGAAGTAGATCACGAGCATTCGGAACAAATACAAAAATATACAAGTTGATCAAGATAAATATAAATAAATGAAAATAAAAACAACGAAACACGAAGAAACTAAAAAAAAATAAAATAAATCCGAATTATTTAAAATAAATTCAGATAATTTAAAATCGGTAATGAAAGATACAAAAAATTTGAAATGAATGAAGTAGATCCAAAGAAATTAAAATGAATCGAAAAAAATACAAGAATAAACAAGTTGATCGAGATAAATATAAATAATAAATTCAAGCATACGAATGAATCCCAATAAAGTCGGAAAAATACTGATTTTTACGAATAAACTCAAATAAATTAGAATAATTTGACATAAAAAGATAGATCTGAATCAATTGAAACAAATTATAGGCATATTTGAATAAATAGAAACAAATCTGAGTGTACAAATTAATCCGAACGAATAAAGAAAACTCTGAGAAAGATGCAAATCATTTGAAATAAATGAAATAGATATAGAAAAAATGAAAAAAATCAAAACAAACATAAAAATGTAAGAGTGAATCGAGGTAAATACAAATTAATTTAAATAAATACAAAGCAATGCAAACAATCTAAAAAAATATAAAGTTTTGAAACAAAATCCAAACAGATAGAAATAAATCCAGATGAATTAAAAAAAAATCAGATGAATGCAAGTCAAAACAAATAAATCCAAACAAATGAAAATAAATGAAAACAAATATTATATAGATATATACAAAGCAATGCTAATGAATTCGAATAAATTCGAACGAAATGAAAAAATTTCATAGAATCTTTGTGCGATAAGCAATATTATAAAATATTCTCTTGATTGTCTTTTCCGCTACCTTCTTGCTAGTTTTTAATCCAAAAATTTTTAAGGAAAAAATTTTGTTTACTATTATTTTACTAACTCATTGTATTTCTGAAGAGCATGCCTTCAAAACTGTCTAACGAATAATTCTCTTTATTCTTATCTGAATGAAATTTCAATGCGCGAAAGAAAATTAAAAATTTAGGATACATGGATAATATGATGCACGTTATTAAATTTTCCTCTCCCAGAACTTTATGACAAAGGAAAAATTATTTAAAAATTTATCTGAAGATTGGGAAAACTCAGAGGTTTCTCCATAAATTTATCAAGAATTTTGCATACTTAAAAAAGATCCGAAATTATTGTTACGAGAATCAACATTTTTTACCTGCAAGAACATAACAAACTTAATGGATTTTGAACCACAAATCAATCTTTGACCTAGATAATAAGTCCTCGACATGAATATTTAACCAAGTAGTTTAAATTTCAACCAATATTTTGAATTCTCTAACAAAAATACCAATTTTTAGAAAAACAGTTGTATTTTATATTCTAAAAATAATGAATCTTAACCGTATGAATAGCTGAATTTTTAGTTGGAAGAAATTAGATGAGGAAAAAAATTCCAACAGAAAAGTAAGATTTCCGAGTATATAGAATCTACAACAACAAAATAAATTTTTAACACATTTGTTCCACGTTCAACAATACACTAGAATTTCGAACCAAAAAAGATGAATTCTCAACAAAAAATGTAAGAGTCGATATTTAAACAAAAAGAATGTTTTAACTTTAATTGGAATCATTCAATTAGACACACAACGCAACTTTTTACCACCAATTTCTGACTTGAATACAAATTTTTAGGCAATCAGAAGTTTATTTTTAACAAGTTCATGCAAAATTCAACCAGGTAGTTGAATTTTCCATAAATAAGAATCGATTCTGAAAGAAAAATGTGAGAATTGATATTTCAACGAAAAATTATTCCAATTTCAAATCCAAACAGTTCAATTTATAGGGAAAAGATGGATTCTCAACAAAATAAATGGATACTTCATTATAAACATTGAAGATTCGTCTTTTTGGTTCAAACTTCGACTAATTATTAGCAGAAAGTTGAACGAATTTGTCCAAAATTAATTTTTATCAAATATGCATTACGCTAGTTAAAGCTGGATCTCTTTGGTCAACAAACTCAATATTTGGTAAAAAAATCTTTTTTCTTCAGAGGGAATGTATCAATTAAGTAATTTTTAACCGAATATTTAAATTCTAAATAGTTCCATATCAATAAAATTTTCTACTCCATACACACTCAGCTGAATTTCGTACGTAAAAAGTTGGATTTTTGAAACAAAAAAAAAATGAACTTTTGATAAAAGAAGGTAATTTGAAACAAATGAGATGATTTTCTCAACAAACTGTCGAAATTCAAAGCCTATGCGAATTTCTTGCAGGAAAGTTTGAATTTCGAGCCATAAGCGAAATTTTTTACTAAAAATAGTATTTCGCATCCATTAGTTTAAAATTTACATAAATATTTGGATTTCTAATTGAAAAATTCAATCTTTTCAGCAAAAAAGATGAATTTTCAACAAAAAAGATCAATTTCAAATAAATAACATTTACAGAAAAATAGACTGCTCGATATACAATACGGTTTTTATTAAAAAAGTAGTTTCTATTCAAAATCATATTTCCTAGCTGGTCATTCAAAATTAACATGAATAGTCCAATTTTCAACAGAAAAGATCAACTAGCAATAAAATATGTTTATATCAATTTTTATCAAAGAACAGAATGGTTTAATCAAAAGTCAAAAAAAATTCTGGATCAATGTTAAATGAATTGTCAAAAAAAGGCAATAATTAGGTAGCACGAATTTGCAACAAGAAATCTAAATTTTCAAAAAAAGAGGTTAACTTCAAACGACAAAGAAGCTATACTTTCAAGCAACTATTTTGAGTTTTTACTGAAAAATGTGAATTTCTGAACAAAATAATCGAATTTCCAACAAGAAAACTAGAAATGGTTGGTAACATTTCTATTCAGTGAAGATAATCATAACAACCAAATCAGGAATGTTTTCTTTATGTACGTCTGTCATTACTTAAGAGAAAGAATGATGAATTCTCAATCCAGTCAAAATTTGACTGACTCAATCATTCAGTCAGACATTTTGACTGATCAAACAGTCATTTGGACTAACTAAACAGTCGCATCGACTGGAGAATCAGTCGATATAATCAGTCAGTTGGTATACCTCATTGTTAGCAAATAAAAGTGACGCATTTGTTTGTTATTCCTCAAGTTCCAGAAAAATTCGTCATCTTATGTAGTTCTAGGCAAATGCCGCTATGTGCACAAAGCGAATGGTCCCGCAATAGAAATTAGTTCTGGAATCTATAAAATATACAAAAATTAAATTATTCAGATTCAAGATAATAATGATCCTATCAGATATTCCTCAACATTTAAGAACTACATATTTTCAAAATGTCTGATTTAATAAATAAAAATGACTTTCTTTATCAGTGAATCAAAATTACTGATTTGATTCGATCAAATTTAGAATATAGCCTGAAAATACAATAAAAGTCCCCTTCCTTGCAAGAGAATTAGATAAATAATGTTCCTTCCAACCAACTAGCTTTCCTAATTTGCTGAAAAATTCTGCATACCTTTTTCCTAAATACAGTTACGTTTCCGAATTTATAATGAACACCTTCCCTGGCCGAGCAGTTCATTGACACAGTAAGGATAAATTGTATAAATACGAATCTAATAAATTAGTGAGCTCAACTGATGTTTAGACACTCTTCGAGATAAGTACATAATCCTTGTCTCGTTGGTAATGTATGAGATTCCTTTTCTAATGGTTAGGCCGGATCATTTTTGAATGATTTGTTTTCCAGCGTTACTCTTTAACATAAGATGATTTTTCATTCATTCAAGGGGCCCGAATTGCGGTCTGATCAGGATTATCTATTCATTCATAAAGTACAGTAAATACAGTTTGGGTAAGCCGACCGGTTGAGAGCAATTCGACACACAGAAATGATAATCGTCTAGACTCCATAAAAGAGATGAACGATAGGTTCAAAGGTTGCGGATGGTGGATTCCAGGCCGCACTGATTTCAAAGCATTTTTTTTCAAGTGAAACTTCTATCCGCGCGTGTCTATCCGAATGTACACTGTGCATTATCCCCCTCCACTGCCTCGCTCAGGACGTTCCGTACATCGTAACGTACTGTGTGCTTGGGAAAGGAAAATAACACCGCGTGACGGAGAGCGCCTGTGTCGCTCGGAAAACATGGCGGACCGCAGTATGTACGTTAATATTGTTTTGTATGGGGGTCGTAAAGAGGAAGAGGTACTATCAGGGCTAGTTCTAAAGATTTCGCCGCCCTGGGCGCAGCTTGAAAGTGCGCCCTTCCCGCGGGACGTTCCGTAGTGCTTTAATTTCTCTTGAGAAATGCCACCCCCTCAAACCTTGCGCCCCGTGAAAATGCCCGGTTTGCTCATGCCTAGAACAGGCGCTGGGTAATATTCATAATAATTAATGACGTGAAAAATGTCGTGACTGCAGTCAAATACTCTGTGCGAGTTCAAGAAAGCAACGCCGTCGTCCAGGAACATGATAGAAAGTCAACGAGTGATTAATTCTGGCATGATAATCATGTGCAGTGTGAGTGAAAAAAAGGGTGAAAGCATAGATTTGTATGCTTTATATCTTCAAATTAGTGCCTTAACAGAAGATCCACATACGATAAATGACAGATTGAAAATTAGGAATATCAGTATTATTGACTCAGATGTAGAATATGAAGTGTCTATTGATAAAATGACATCTGTGTGCAAAACCGGTACCAGTCAATCACGTGAACACACATTAGCTGTCCTGCTTCCCCCGACTGATTCTTGCCCTAATGATCGAGCAGAGGTGTTTCGATAAAAATTTCAGATTCAATTATGAAATTCAGGAAAACCGTGATTCAACAGTATTATCCGAATAAGCTCACAGTAAAAACTTGGGAGTAAATTTCGTTGCAGGTAGAATATGAACGGTGTTTACCTTGGCGCTTTGAGTACGATAAGCTGACTATGTGGGGTACTTTTGACGGGTAGCATATCGGATTTACGCCAGAGGCTCTGAAGTATGGATGGTGTATTGATTGCATTATGTAAAACAAGGTCCCTCTATTAGGTGGAATCTGCAAGCGGCTATCTTCGTTCCAAACCCAATACGCCTAGTAAGGATAAAAGGTGTGTGGGAGTGTTCTATTCTTCTTCTCATAGGTTTCGGAACCAAGATGGCGGTATGATTATTACTACTTAATAGATGACCCTCAGACACTGATCTGCATAATACTCTAGAGTTCCTTTAGGGAGAGTTGGGACATGTGGCAATCGTTTCTGATTGGTATAGCCAAGCGGGATCAGGAAGTCCTCATTAAAACTCGCTTTTTAATTTGAATTCATCTTCCTCTTCCTTCGAAAATGAGTACATTTCAAGAAATAGTTGTATGAATGTTTTCAAGCATCAAGAATTCAAATTACGGTATACTACGACATTACTGTTTGAATTAAAAAAGTTGCCATGATAAAGGAATGCTTAGATGCTAAAGATGCTCGGTTCAAATTTTAAAATCAAACATTTATATCCTACTTATTGAATATTATAACTGAATTATGTGTTTCGCTTTATAATGTACATCTATCAAAAAAATAAAAAAATTAAGCGATTAGTATGCAACTTTCTAAACATTTGCTAAGTAGAATAAAAGTATTAAGTTTTGAGGTTATAGTATTTTTCAAATTTGCGTACACATTTAAATAAGTTAATCGGTAGAGAGGAAAGCTCATAAATTATATAGATATAAAACAGAGACCTTCTGGCATAAATAAATAAAGGAAATGTATGTTCATTATAAATTCGTGTACCTTAGTCATTTGAATTTTATTGAGAATAGAGATTTTTATTGCAGATATTTCAAAACAAATCCTACTCTCCAACGATTCAGAACAAACTAGGACTTTGAATTGAAGTTGGGTTGGTTTGACAGCCGACCCTACGCGCATGCGATTTGTGACGACTTCCTTATTTCGGTTGGCCCTAATCGAGTGATGAGTTAAACGTGCCCCAACTCTCCTTAGAGGAACTCTAGATTACTCTAGGTACCGGATGACGTCACAAATGCTGGTCTGATCTGTATGATACCTTGAATGGAAGATTCTATCACAAATGCGTTTGACTGAAGCTCGTAAATTGGAGTATGTTTTCGGGTCAACTGGCTATGTAAACATGCTGATTCGGGACAGCGTGCATTCTTGAGAATCAAAAAGTGTCCATGTTTCAACCTGAAATACATGCCTATCTTCTATCCAGGGTATAATACAGATCAATGGCCATAATATATACTACGTGAAAAGATCGCCTGCTTTGCATAAATGCAGGCTACCTGCATGCATGGTGTAACTGAGACATGGTGTGTTCCCTCCGTGGACCAATTCTCATCCTGTTCTGCGCGCTTCCAGAACGCTGCCATATTGAGGAATCAACAAATCAGATGAATTAGCGCGAAATTATATTACATGGCACTCTAGGCCTAAATTGTATGTTGATATTTTGTTGAGGCACTACCTTGAAGAGATTGAGAATACAAATCAATACTTCTACCCATTTTGGCACTTACACCGCAAATTATTACCATGCCAGAATCAATTACTCGCTGACCTTCTATCATATACTTTTGGATGACGGCGTAGCTTCCGTGAACTCACACAGAGTATCTAACCGCAGTGACAACATTTTTCACGACCCTAATTATTATTACTACATTTTTGTCTTTACGACTCCAAAGGAAACTGACGTGTATGCTGGGGTTGACCATGTTTTTCAATTCACAGGAAGACCACCAGTAGCGCATGTAATATTGTAAACTCCCAATACGCCCTCAATCATCTGATTCTTGTCATTTCCAACCATGGAACAAAATAATTCCACTGCCAACGGCACAGTTGCACTTTCCACCAAATAGCTTCATTCTTGACCCACGAAGATACACTCTCAACCAAGGAGATTGGTTTTCTGCTCAAAAAATTTTTGAGCAAATGTATAAACTTTCAACAAAACAGTTAAATTTTCAACTAAACAAAATTCTCTTCCAGTTTGGAAAATGCTTTTGAAAGAAAAGTTATGCATGTCTTTGGAACATGCAGAATTTTCGCTTTTTTCAAGACGCACAATTATGCCATTACAGCGATTTTATTTGCGATTATTGTGGAAATACCTTCAAATGGCCATTAAAAACAAGAATCAATCAGGGGAAGCGAAAACATAATTGTTTTGATTAATTTCTCATTAAAGAGCCTGACAGTTTCCCAAAGTTACATTAGGCAAAAAGGGTTATTAAATATCATTGTTTTGGAAATGTTGAAAATGTTCAGTCTGCTGCACCTGTAGAGTCTGCAACTACACCTACGCCCTGGCGTACACGATGGGGCTTGGCTACTTTCACTTAAAAACGTTGAAACTAGAATTAGGGGTTAAGAAAAGGAGACTGGGGAAGGAGGTTCAAGATGGGTCCACACCTTTTCGAAAATTTGAATTGTTTTCTGATAAAGGGATTCAATTTCAACTAATTTTTCAAATTTTTAACTGAACAGTTCAATAATTTAGACTGAAGAAAAAATCGATTCCACACAAAAAAGACGAATCATAGAAGAAAGTATTGCATCATCAAGGAAAAAAAGATGATCCATATACAAAAGAGTTGAATTCCTAATTTGAAAATATGATTCCCCGGCGAAAACAATTTCTCTCCTACCGAAAAGTTGAATTACCAGATAATAACTCCAATTTTCAACTAAATATTTGATTATCCAAATTAGATGTCAAGAGTTAATTGTTATAAAAAAGCTCGTTTTAGTAATTTTCGGCATTATTGTTATTTTTTCTTACTTCGAAACAAAACTTTAAAATCATCGTGAATGAAAAAAAATCTTTTCATCCTTCCTCAAGTTCTCATAAATTTGTTTTTAAATTGGATGTGAATCTTCATTTGCATTAAAATTGTGGAATAAAAGAAAATAATCCTGTATTTCTTAATACTCTTTTTCTTTAAGTTTTTCATTTGCCGGATGGCATTCACAAAGTTGTTTTCTGCAGTGATGAGGAGGTGAATGATCTGAGTGTTTGAAATGTCATTTTAAGATTTTGTTTGCCATGAATAAACAAGAAAAAAGCTTGTCGCCACTGCTAGTCAAAATCACGTAAAATTGTCTGAATAAATCCAGTTAATCGACATTGACTTCCCAGAGCTAAAAACTCGATAAGAAAGTTGTTATCCTTGCAAAAATCCGCTCTTACAAATGGATGTTTTATCTTCACATGAAAGTTGTGAGGAAAGTAGAAAAGATGATCATTTTTGAGTTTTATAATTTTTCTCTTCTACAGGTTCGTAGAATAATTTCTAATTATCAGTTTTCAAAAGCGTTGATAAAATTCGAAAAATAATGTTTACAACACATGCGTGATTTCAGGCCTTTTCGATGCCTATGAAGCAGGGCGAAAACCCTACTTTCTACTTCCACGGGAGAAAAAACTACTTTTTACTTTCTAGGGAGTAGAAAGTACTTTCTACTCCCTAGCGGAGTCAAATTTACCGATTATAGAATGATATAAGAAAACAGGAAATTTTACATTAAAAATTACAAATACCAACCAAAAATTGAACTGTTAAATTTTCAGTAAAGAAAGATAATTTTTGAAAAAAACGTCCTGCTAAAAAATATTATTCACGATGAAAAATGTAAGAGTGCATATTTTATCCAGTAGATATATTCATCCTGGATGTAAAACAGTAGAATTCATCCAAAAAAGTCAAATTTTCAACAAAATAGTTGAATTTCCAAACAAAGCAGATAAGTTTCCGGACAAAAAGAATAACCCTTTACCAAGGTCTGAGATAATAAAAGTTCTAACCAAAAAGTAGCAAAAACTTCTCATGCAAATAATATAAATTCTCAAAAAAAATATAGTTGTAAACTTTTTAACCAAAAAATTGGAGGATTGACTGATAATCAAACATTTTCGGATTTACTACCTAAAAAGATAAACTTAATTGTTGAAAAACCATTGCTTTAGTTGAAGATTCATCATGTAGGCTACAAAATTCATATCTGGTTACAAATCCAGATCTTTCCGCCTATCACGTGTAGAAATCTTGATAGGGTATTGTTCGGGCCCTGACCCGATTCTGCTATTGTTGTTAGGGTGCACATCAGGCAAATTTTTATGGGCCATGCCAGTTTGGTTACGCAAAATTGTTGGAGACCCCTCAGAAAGACTTCCTTTTCTACACTTGGATGTGATCCAATTTGAAGGTATACAGTCAAAATATCAAATTTTTGGTCTGCTTTCAACAAATTCGACTAACTGGAAGTAGTAGATTTCTGCCGTATCAGAGGAGATTTTACAAAATTAGATAATCCAAAACTGCCACTGTTAAAATACAATAAAACATTTTTTACATTCAATACTCAATGTAAGCACGTTACGCTAGGAGGCGTTCAGCCGCCATGATGCAAGATAAGGTTAGATGCTTGCGAACTTGCGATAGAGCCTCAAATAGATGGGTATGTGCATCCGCCATTTTTGGTCAATGGAGCAGATGGAGTATGTATACAAAGTGTGCATGAAACGCAAGAATGGAAGTTTGATTGTGATACATTAGCTTATTACATTTATGAATATTAGGAAATAATAGTTTTTGATTTTTTTTTTACTTGCTAGAAAACGTGTCAATTAATATTTTTCTTTTGAAGTCAATAACTTCCAAAGTTTCCGAGCACGTCTATAAACAAATTAAAACTATTAATTTCCATATCAAAAGCTAATTTTATCACAATCGAGCTTCAATTCTGACGTTTAATGCACACGTGGTCTACAAACTCCCTCTACTACATGGATCCAAAATGGTGGATGCACATACTCGTCCTCATAGTGCCCTACTCGGCCCTACTTGCGATTGGCAAGAAGCCCACTTACTGATCAATTATGGAGGGTAATTCAAGGGGGATAACCAATGGAAACTGGATCACGTGATCAGTCGCTATTTGCGCGCAATTCAAATCTGTATCTTTCAAAATTTGTGTGGCTTATGCCTTTTCCTCCTTGCAATTATTTATTTTTTGAAATAATAATGGCGATAAATTCTCTTGTAGTTACTTCACAAGTTTTTGCAGAGCTTGACCGGTTTCAACATATCTTCATTTTTATTTTTACGTAGTTAATTTTTGCTCCTCTGCTAAGATGTTCATTCAATCTGAGCACGTACCACTGTCAATACAACACGGAAAATAATTCACTATTAATGCCAACGTTTACCAAAATTCTTTATAAACTTTCAAATTTATTCAAAAATTTCGTTCGCCTTACATGGTGAACACAGAGCGTCAACAGTTAGAAATTTAGAATGTATGAGTTTAGGTCCGGGATACATCAAGTATTTTATTCCTTGCATATTTGAAGTGGAAATTCAATTGAAATTCACAAATCTAACAACAAGGGCAATTTCTACGCGGGACATGCACTCTGCCGGGAATACTTCAAGCTACGTATAGGCCAGGCGCCAAATTCAAATCTCAACCATAACCATTCGAGGAATAAGGGACCAGCTTGTTCAAAAATAGCCTGAGTTGTCCCATAGAAGCCCCTTGTATCGCCAAAAAGTACCTTGTATACAGAAATAGCTCTAGTTCTAGGGTAAAAACTTAACAGTTTGAAATTTAATTTCAAAAATGGCCTTTTTGAGGATAAATATTTCTTCTCGCAGATCAGATAGCAGAAATGAATTGAAATCGAGATGAGAGATAGCTGTATGCTTATCTACCCTTAAATCATTTTTGCAGACGTGTTCCGTTCCGTCTTTGTTGGCACCAACAGAATATACAAGTACTCGCCAGGTTGATTACTGCACCGCGTTACAGGTTGGCTTGCGATGCTCGAAACCTTGACCCGTATCGAACTGGTTCGATTCCTAAGCCGGTGAATATGCGAATTTCGTAACTCCCGGTTCCAGCACCAATTTCACTTGGACCATGACTTGAGTGCTAAACTTAAATTACCTCGCATTTGTTTTTGTTATCGAGATCCATTGTCATTGGAATTAAACCAATAGTGCGAATTGACCTAGAATTGAGATGGAGTTCCGTGCTAAGTTCTATAAGTGATCTGTTTCTCGACTGCAAATAAGATGGTTGTAGAATTGCATGACGAAGGTAAAATTAAAAATTTTATTGGGCAGGATTGGCTTAACTGATAAGCTATAATGTTGGCAGCCTTGGGGTGCACAATGGGGCAGTTGAATTCTAAGTTGGAAAAAACAGTTTTACCCGATAGCATTTTCGTTTCCAAGAGTAGTTCAATTTTTATATCAAAAAGAAGGATTTCCAAACTGGAATGATAAATCAACGATAAAAAAGAGAATTTCTCGGCAAAAGTGTTCACTCTGAAACATGTTGTTCAATGTTCAAACAATGAATCCAGTTTATATGGGAATTTCAAAATTTTTAACCAAATATGGATTTTAAACTTATATAATCAATCTCTAACCAAAACATTACATCTTTGAAAAAGTAGCCTAACTTTCAACAAAGTAGTTGAATTTCCAATCGAAAGGATGTATTTTCAACCGAGAAGATTAAGTTTTTACTAGGAAAATCGGATTTTTTACAAAGTATTTCAATTTACAGCCTGGCATGGATTTTTCAGCGAAAATAATAATTTTTCTAACAAATTAGTCCAATTCCAAAGACGTAGTAGCACTGGCTACCACAAAAGTTGAATTTCCTGCCAAAATATTCGGAGATTAAGCGCAAAACTATTAAATTTGGAAAAAAATAAGATTCTACCTACTGAGATGAATCAACAGAGCATTAAGAAGATATCTGAAAAAATATCATTTCCAACCAAAAAATTTGTTTTTCCACTGTAATGATTGAAGTTAACGAAGCTTTATATATTGATCATTCCTAGTAGAAAATTACAGTATTTTGTTGGATATTTTTTTATGTTTCCACTCAGATGCACATTGGATCGGCAAACTTTTTCGTTGAAAATTAGTCTGCTTCCATCCGAAATTCAAATAATTTGCTGAAATTTAACCTTTTTTGGTTGAATTCAAACTGTTTTTCATTATGGCCATTATTGTATGGCGAATTTTTTTTTTTTTTTTTTTTTAAACTTTGGACGAACTTTTTTCTCAAAAATCGGAATCGATATAGCTGAAGGTAGATTTTTCTTGCGGGAAAATTAGCAATCATGCACTAAAACTTTTCTATATGCGAGAAATTGAATGAAGTGCGATGGTGGAAAATGATTTGGTTGCAAAAACAATTTTAAAATAGATGTTTTTTGCAAGATTTGAATATTTTCTACCGAAAAATTATGTTTTTTATTCTAGAATGACATCATAAGCAACATCAAATTTATTCTCAAAATTATAGGAACACTATTTTTCAAATAGTCGCTGATGTTTGGCATGATAACTGCCTCAAACTGCACAAAACTGTTTGTTTGATTGAAAACAAAAATCTTCTGGATCTTGATTTAGAGACTTTTAGTAATTGGAAAGAGAGATTAGATTCATGAAAAGGACTTAGGTTGAAAAAATTGTAAAATTGGATTCAGACACGTTCTGCATGAGGCTCTGCATGCATAGTGCAGTGGTGCTCAACCTTGACCCGCATTTGCGTTGCTCGTTACCCCAGGAGTCACAGTGTATTAGCAGACTCAGGAAATAAATTTTCAGTTGAGACACGAAACGAACAACTACGTGAAATGCAATAAAACGAAGGACGTGTTACGAAGCCAAATTGTGTCGAGGATCCGTGTATACCTAACTTGCATACCATCGCTCAATATGAAAGTAAACTATATGGAAAAAAAAATTAAAATTGGAGGCATGATCCGAAAATTGACCTATATTCAAATTAAATTTGTTAATATATCATAATTTATCATAGGGAATTCATATTGTCCTGGGGATTTTAGGAAGATGAAGTACTTCCAAAAATTTTATAAAATAATAATAGTAATAATAATAATGATTAGTAAATTAAATACAATTTTCTTTAAAAAAAAAAAACGACTTTCCTGTTCCGCTGGGATCCGAACCCAGGACCTCTCGTTATCCAGGCGAGTGCTCTCTCATCTGAACTGCGGACCGTTTCGTAGCTCAGTTGGGAGAGCACTCGTCTGAATAACGGGGAGCCCTAGGTTCGGATCCCAGCAGAGCAGGGAAGTCGGTCCTTTTTTCACAGGAAATTGTATTCAATTTCATGATTGAATGAATTTCCATCTTGTCTTATGACGTAAAAATATGTTTCGAGGATTTGATTAATTAAATCGGTCGGTGCAGAAGATTCCTTGGTTTATGTATGGTAAACAGAGTCTTCTGTTGTAGCCAAATTGGGCGATTAGAATGAAAATCTTAGAATAAAATTGTGTAATAATCAGTAATAATTTCGAATTTTATCGGCCTCTGAAAATACGGATGACAGGATTATGAATAACACTCTGACCTATAAAGAAGGGCCCTTTATTCGTCCCTCCCCACTTAAATAAAATTAAACAAAATACTCTGCCAGTCTTACACTTATTGTCTTTCTGTACACTTGTTATTCAGGGGAACACTCTAAGTTGGGAAACGTTCCTTTGTCCCCTTTCTAACTTGTAGTTCCCAAAGAGCACTCTGAGCTCGAGAGAGGGGCCTCTTCCTCTTTTAATCTTCTTCATTATTCACAAAAACACTCTGAATCAGAAACTAGTTCTTTTTTGTCTCTCTGGAATTTCGTACTTGAGGAAATTCTTGAAACTGGAAAAAGGGGCCTCTTTCTTCTTTCTGCACATTCTGATTTAGAAAGAACACTCTGAGCTTAAAAGGGCGGGGCCATTCTCTCAATACACATGCAACTTAGGAACACACTCTGATATAGTAGGAGGGGCCCTTTTTCCTTTCTCCACACTTCTTATTCAGGAGTCCTTTGAAAACACCTCAAACTCGACAAAACACTCTCAGCTTGCTTATTATTGGAGAAAATACTTTAAGCTAAGGTTTTTTTTCTCCTCTCTTCACATTTGGAACTTGAGAAAAAATTTTGAACTTGAAAGGGACTTATTTCTCGTCTATTATTAAAAAAATACTCTGTCTTGAACACTAGGTCTATTCCCATTTTTTATCATTTGAAACATAGAAAAATACTTCAAATAGGAAAAGGGGGCTTTTTCATTTTTCCAACACATTCGGGACTTGAATAAACACTCTGAGCTAGAAAGTGGTGGAAGGGGAGGGGTTTTTCCTGTACTCTACGCACCTCAAACTCGTGAAAAAGGCAAACTCGCAAGGGGGGAAGGGGACTTGGAAAATAGGGCCTTCTCCTCCTTTCTACACGCCTAGAGCTCAGAAAAAAACTCTGAGCTTGGAAGGGGGGCCTCTTTCTTTTTTCCTTCTTACTTATTATTCACGAAAACATGGTGAGATAAAAGGGTCATTTTCTTTTGGTCACACTGAAAACTTAGGAAAATCCAATTAAAACATGGGAAAACACTGTGATTTTGTAAAAGGGGCCTTTTCTTATTTTAAGCCTCTCAAAACGGAAGAAAACATTTTGGATTGGAAAGGGGAGAATTATTTCTCGTAACATTTTTGGAACTCGAATAAACACTCTGATATGGAAAAAGGTCCTCTCTCAACTTTGTACACACGTCTTATTCACAAAAACACTCTAAAGGCACAAGGGACGCATTTTTATTCTTCCCAAATACTTAAAACAAAAAAAAAACACTCTAAGCCTAATTATTGTTGAGGAAAATAATTTCAGTTCAGGAGGGCCTTTTTCTTTTTTATGCTCATTTTGGAGCTTGGATAAACACTCTGAGAACTTAAAGGGGGCTTTTTACTTTTTTTTTACACACTGGTTATTCAAATAACACTCTCATCTGCAAGTTTTTCTCTCTTTTCCAGACTTGCAAAATAGGAAAATACTTTAATTATTAAAGAGGGTATATACACATTTGTAATTCAGAAAAAAACTCAGAGCTGCTCATGCTTTCAATATTATAAAAATAGTACATTGTGTGGCTAGGCCTCAAAATCGACTGTTTTGAGGCCGTGGC
Organism: Neuroterus valhalla; assembly: GCA_011762715.2. Taxonomy (NCBI): domain Eukaryota; kingdom Metazoa; phylum Arthropoda; class Insecta; order Hymenoptera; family Cynipidae; genus Neuroterus; species Neuroterus valhalla. Next base: position 16,344 of record WSXT02192890.1, read on the forward strand.
ACACACGATACTTTTTGCCTCAAAAATATTCAAAATGAGCGTTTTTTAGTCACGCGAATGTAATTACATAACTGACATTTATATATATGAATACAAACGAAAGGAAGAAATGTCATTTATCACAAACACACAACTGTGAACACGGCACTTGTTTGCTACGTTTGCTACCGCGCCACCATCTTGAATCACGTATGCTCATTTCCAGGCAGCTGATAGCCGGAAAAAGGGCTGCGCATGCGCAGTAGTACTGCCTCGAAAAGTGCCATTTTTACAGTCGCAACACGGACTAAAAAACGCGAATTTTCAATGTCTGAGAGGCAAAAAATATATTCTTGAACGGGAAAACGCGCTTTCATTCTTGCATTTTCTTACCCTTTAGTGGTTTTTATCCATATGAATTCCAAAGTAAATCAACTCACCTGAAACAAAGAAAAAACAATATCCATTAGTTATAAGTTATTTTTCGAATCTAATTTTATGTAGATTATAATTATAAGTAATAATAAAATAAGTAAAGTAAAAAAATAATATAATTCAAACATTATTAATCTTGAGGATAAATGTTTTGGCATTTGAGCTGTGAAGCTGAACAATCACTTTTACACTTCAAAACTCAAACAGTTTGAAATAGCGAATGATTAATTTCTTGCAATAAGATATGAATTTTCGATCCAAAAGGATGAACGCTCACGCAAAAAAGATAACTTCAACAAAAAGTGGGATTTTGGAGTAAAAAAGCGAATTCCGAACCGAATAGAGAATTTCAGGAAAAAAAATTATTTTTAAGCAAAAAAGATTAACATTCATCCAAGGGAGAAGCGTTTCCTATTATTATGTATGAATCATAATTTGAAGAGAAGAGTTTTTTAACAAAGCAATTAAAATCCGACAAAAAATATGACTCCATTAATATTCGGCTTAAAAGGGAGAATTCCCAAAAAAGGAAATAAATTTTTACCGAAAGACAAATTATCAAATAAATTCATAAATTTCCAACCAAATCGTTGGATTTCTTTTGAAGAACGATATTTGCCATACAAGAATGGAATAAGTAAATCATTAGTTGAAAAAATTACTCAGCCACAAAAAGAAATTCATACAGAGAGACGAATTTTGAACAATTCAGATTTTTTTATCCGAGACGACGCTTTTGCAATAAAATGCATGAATTTTCGAAGAATCCTTCAATTTACAACTTATGGAGAAAAAGTTTTTAAAAAGACATGAACACTTAAACTTTTAGATAAAATAATCATTTCATCAGAATGAAAAAGGACAGTCCAACGGAATAGTCGAATTTTTAACCAGAGACGTCAATTTTACAAAAGAATGAATTTTCAACAAAGAATTTTAATCAGATTATTAAATCGTCAACTTGGAAGAACAGATTTCTCACCAATTGGTAAAATTAGGAGGAAAAAGTTTCAACAAAATGACGGGATTACGAAGCCAAAAATATTATTTCTCCAAGAAACAAGGCTAGCTTCTACCAAATAGTTATCGCTTTGGATTAATAGTTTTATTTTTAACCATAAAGTTAAGTTTTCTGCCAAATTATGTAGTTAAATGTTCAACTAAAAATATGAACAGAAGGGCTCATTTTGTACCAAATAGTTATAAAAAACTCATTTTAATGTTAATAATTTTCTGCCAAAATAAAGTTTTCTTGCAAAAAAGTTGAATTTGCGAATGGAATGATTAAACAACGACAAGATTGTGAAAACTTTTAACAAAATTATAGTAGTATTGATGATAAAATCTTAAAAGACGTTTAAATCGATGTTAATTAACAAATTATAATATTGAGAAGATGAAAAAATTTGCGAAATAAGAAACACGGGGCTGAAGCTCCGTATTAAAAAGTGGAAACCAATTTCAGCAATATGGCCGCTCATGGAGCGATCATGCGCGATTGTGACTCCTGGCAGAACAAAATTTCCAGTCCTGCCGGTCCCACACTCCCGCTATACCCTCTTGGTAACCATAGTTCATTCGTAAGTTGCGTAACCTAGAAATGGAAATGAAATCGTGCATTTGTTCAGTCATCATGTTACAGAATTGTGGTAATTATATTCATAAGGTTGTATCCCTTAGATATAATTAATTTGAAGTAAATATCATGATCACTCAATGCACAATTCACTTCCATCACTGATGTCAGTCTTTGTGATTATACAGAACGTATTATCACGACGTCCATGACACTAACTTCTGCTTCCAAGTATTTTCAGTACTAGCAATCTAAAAAAAATCCACTGGAGACTTAAACCTTAACTAATTGAATATCACTAAAAAGAACCCTAGAAAATCCTGGCACGGAAGGCCAAGTTTCTGACCGGAAGTTCCTACTCCAGCTTCACTAGGGCACTATAAGACGAGTATGTGCATCCGACATTTTGGGTCCATATAGTAGAGGGAGTATGTATACAACGTGTTCATTAAACGTGAGAACTAAAGTTCGACTGTGATGAAATTAGCTTTTGATATTGGGAATAATAGTTTGAATTGGTTAATAGACGTGCCGGGAAACGTGTATGTAAATATTCTTCTTTAAGAGTGTTCTGAAATGGGATGTGAAAGCTGTAATTGTGAAGACCAGATACCAGCCCACAAAGGTGCTTATAAACCATAAGTAAATAAATAATTTTCAAAATATGAACATAACCATAACATAACATAGAGGTGAACATAAGCTCACTTTAGATTGTGCACTGATGCACAAAAAATGATTGTACCACTTTGTAGATAAACAATATGAGGAAGGTAATTCAAAAATGCATGTTACGATTTTCGTTTTAATTTATTTTTCCGAAAAAATTTATTTAGTTCCTTTTTTGTAGTTATAATCTTCGTTCAAATCTTTTTAAAATGAGCACGGACGATACTGTTTAATAGATAATACAGATTATAACCGTGCAGGAAACACTCAAATACGCCAAATAAGTCCTCCACATCCATACTTCATCTGCTCCATGGACTCAAAATGGTGGATGAACATCCCCATCTATTTAGAGCTCTAGCTTTACCCCCGTCACAAGAAGCAAGCGGAAACATAGGAGTTTCAATGCAGAAAACGTGAATGTATAAATCGATGAATGAATGAATAAATTGGGGTGAAGATCATCCTACTTTCTCTCTAAATATTGTGGAGTGAATTTTTTACACTATACTTGGAGTGAATCGGCAATTAATTCTAATTGGAGTGAATA
>WSXT02192901.1:0-19550 GCA_011762715.2 Neuroterus valhalla
GCGCAGATGCTTAACGCGCCATGTACATTTTAAAGTCCCACCTTCTATGCCGACGTATTTGAACTCATCCACTTACACTGGAAAGTATACGGAGTTACCTCTTCTGTCTCTAGTCTTCTTGCGCACGCCACTTGCAGACATCGAGAAAGAAGAATTATTGCGACAAATGTTTCCGATGTTACACTCATTTGAAGAATTTGGATGCTCATAAACGTGCGGAATACGCAGCGGTCAAGTCAAAATTTATTTGCGATTTTTGTGAACATAAAACGAATAGAAAATGTGACTTGTCAGAACACATTGTCGCACGACACTTAAAGACCCCGAGGAAGAAGAACTATTGCGATATATGTTTCCGGAGTTACTCTCATTTGAAGACTTTATATGCTCATAAACGTGAAGAACACACCGCAGTCAAACTATAATTCACTTGCGACTCTTGCGGATATGGAAAGAATTAGAGGAGTGACTCGTCAAAACATGCAGCGGTCCAATAAAATTATTAACTGCAGGACCCAAAAAAGCTGGAAATTTAGGTAATATTACATGAACTGGTCGAGAAGTAGAACTGCGGAAAATTTTCTTGAACCGATATGTACCAATACGTCATTTCACTCATCGCGAAAAATTCAAATATGACGTCACGTCACTATTCAGATGTAGAGTTAGTAGCGCAAGTTACTCAAAAGCATCCAATATAATTATAAGTGTATTGGGAACCGCAGAACTGTGATGCGCCATCTGGTGGCGAAACGTAGTACTAATGCATGTGGGCTGGTTGTTAACCACCACGTGCTAATTGTATTGAGACCAGTGATAGGGAAACAATTAAAATTCCTGTGATAATAAAACTGTCATAGGACAAAACATATCTATAAGTCATAATGGATGTTGGAGGAATGCAATCCAGTACCAAGAAGAAAAAAAGTAAACAGTTTTGTTTAGTATTCGGATCCTCAAGGAGAGCTTGCCAAGATCCAGAAGTCTGCTCTTATGAATTTCCCGAATATGATTATAGAAGCCTAAAAGATTTGAATAAAAAAGGATTGGAAGAAACGGTAGATCGACGAGAACAATGGGAAAAAATTCTTAGAATGGGAAAAAACCCTATACATGCGCGAGGGTTCTTCACATTTTAGCAACAGTTTTTTAAGCAGTTAATTTTTCTCATGTGCTTCAATAAAAAATTCTCTTTGTCTCAGTTTTCACAGTTTTCTAACATCAAAAGAGCATATCAATCCAGAACTGTTGCATTTTGAAACAAAAAGTTGAATTTGCCTGTCTTAAAAAGGAATTTTTTAGAAGACAGCTTATTATTTATCCAAAAAGGACGTATCTTCTATTCGGAAAGACGGATGTTCAAGAAAACAGTCAAATTTTCTAGTGGCTGAGCGTTTCTTGCAGCAAAGAATCACATGCCCAGCATGCAAGCCCCTTTCTCCTTCGACAAAATTTCTGCTTGAAGGTGTAGATTCCGTAAAATGACAAATTTCAGTGATATTCAGTTCAATTTTTCTTAAGTTACACAAAAAATACGAAAAACCGTTCTCAGTCCGCATTTAACCTGTCCAACAGCCCACATGTGCCGGCCATCTTGGTTACTTTCTCCTCTGTGACGTCACGATTTCTGATCCCAATATAAACTAGTAAGATTTTTGTTTGAATCCAACAAAGTATTTCACACGTCCTTTGAAAGATCCTCTACCCAGGATTTGTTCCCGTGATTTAAATTAAGAAATTCCTGTTCTATTAGACAAATATGAATGCTTTTGATTCAGAGTTAATAAAATAGTATTTCAAGGATTGGAAGAAGTTTTTATTTCCTAATTTATATCAAATTCACTGAAAAGTTCTTCGATGAATAACATATGGGTCATTCCAGAATAGATCTTCTAGACGTTACGATCTGATTTAAAACAAATTTGCTGTTAGGAGATGATGTTTATGGAAGTTTCCTGACTCGAATTTCACTATTTTCAAGCAATGGTATTTGATTCCTTCCATAAAAATGAATTTTGAGTAACGTGTTTTTTTAAAGGTCGAGCTGGCAAAGAGGTTTTTCTAAAAATACAATCGGGACACGGAATAATGTAAGATCAAAAAAATATTTAGATGTTAACCGAAGGACTAGTTTACTCCAGCTTTTACCTAGTTGAAACGCCATGTTACTGAATCCAGATTTTAACAATCACATATACATTGGATGTATCTCATTTAAAATTACTTCGTTTTAGACTCTTTTTTAGGATAATTAAATTTCAGAGGTTTATAATTAAACATTCTTTTCTTTTGAATGATGAAAATCATGTTGGATTTATTTTCTTATTTGGGATAAACTTGTGAAGCTAATTTATAGGTAGCATCATGAATTTTCCTAAAGTAGGGCAAAGTGGGGAATTGTGAGACGTAGGGAATCGTGACAGCTTATATTGTGTTATCTCGGTCAGAGTTCATATTGATAAGGGCAATAATTATGCGTAGCCGTTTGTATCCTTCGCTGTGACCGTAACTCGAAAATCGAGGTTCCAGTGTCCTTGCGCTTCTGTGTTTGCCCATGTTTTGGAAGTGCTGTTCAAAACCCACTCAAGCAATTATGCAATTTCATTTCGTTCAGCTTTAGCCTCCAACTCACACAATTCATTTTAGATGGAAAGTCTTTCAGTCGTTTACACACCGCTATATTGCAAAACATAGGTCGTGGGGAATCATGAGACACTTCATATCAGTGTTTCTTGGTACGTTAAATTGTATTTCGTTTGGTGTTCTTGGCTTTTTTCCGTTTTGCAGCCACCATGCCGCGTTATTACGCAAAAAAAGGAGGTAACTTGATTATGCTGCCAATGTTTTCACATGCAAAAACTGTGAAAGTGGCTTATATTTTTTGAAATTATTTCTTAATAATCATTCTAAACCCACTTCCTTAGCCCTAATAAAGTTGTTGGCTTGAAGGTGCTGAGTTTTAAATCGGTTTACGCGGTGTCGCACAATTCCCCACCATTTTCCGAAATCCCGAAAAGTCACTTTTTTTTAAAAAAAGTCATGTGAATCTCCAGAAAAAGATTATTTTATGAATCGGTATGAACCAGAAGTTTTGTTTTTACACATCGTAAACGTCAAGGTTCTCAGTATTTGAAAAAATTTTTTTTGGCAGAGATATTGTGCAAAAATGATATGTGTCTCAGAATTCCCCACTTTCCCCTAATCAAAAATTCTTCAATTTTAATTCCTTCAAAGTAGAAATGATTCAAATTCATGAATATTAGATTTTTCAATTTTGGATTCTTCTTAATTGAAATGATAGAATTTTAATTGAATTCGAATTTCAAATGATCCAAGTTTCTAAAATCCAGTCTAAAGTTTTTTTGAATGAAAACGATTTAGAATTGTTTCAGCACTGAGATTTGTATCCGAAATCATTTGTTCCGAAATTTCCGCATTCAAACCATCTTTACGTTTGGATACCCCTTGAATCCAAAAAATAGGTTTTACGTTGGTGTCTATATGTCCGTCGTTATCGTCGTCGTAGTTGTCGTTTGTATACCGCATGACTTTTGGAAGACTCATCGGATTAGATTGCCCTTTCGGCGCACGTTTTGAGGAACCAAAAAGAAAAGGTAACGTTCGTTAAGCAGCCTTTCTGAACCAACGGTTATGGCTTTATCCATAGAAATATAATACTCAAAAATAAAAAATTCCACTTTCTAATGAACATAGGGGAGATACAGAAAAAAGTTATAAAACAAGAATTTTCCATCTAAAAGAGTTGTATAAATTTGTTTGCAATTATTTTTCAAGAGGACACGTGGTTTTTCTTTTATTTGCAAAAAATATTTTGGAAATAAAAAAATCCTGTTTGTGGCCAAACTGTATAAGATAAGGAAAAAATGTGGAGGGACAAAATTGTCCACCTTCAAAAGATGTACGAATTTCATACCGTTCTTTCATGAGACACGTAGTTTTCATTTTATTGACAAAAACTATGTTAACAATAAAAAAATCCATGTTGCGGCCAAAGTGTATGCTTTATTTTGTATCATCTGGACAAACAGTCCCGTATCAAAGATCGACCGCATAGCGTGTCGTAAATAAATTACCGAGCGCAAAGCGCATGATTCGACAGACACCGGCCCTTTGTGCGCTCAAACTCTTGAGCGAAGCGAGCCGAGCGAGATGAGAATGTGCCCGCGCAGCGGGCATATTTTTCCAATGTAAACATTTCTAATCAGAGGTTATACAACTTCAACTCACAGAGCTGTCTCCATTTCGCCATTGTTTATCGATTATTATTTTGTTTCTCCTGATTGTTAAATGTTATACGTACCACAAAACCCGCTTCTCCCCCATGAGACTTGTTAGATTGTCCTTCGCGCTTGGCGCATGGCCATTAGTGCAGAGCAGGAAACTTTCGCTAACTTAGAGAAGTGGGAAGGCCGCAGGATAGCTAGTTGAGCTGGAGAACCATGAACAGCAGGACAAGAATATTCACCCGTAGTATTCTAGTGTAGTATACGCGATACTGAAAACTTAAAAATGACATCCACTTCTTCCTATCTCTTATACGGTGAATTTGAAACATTCCCAGGGAGGAGGTGGAATTTAACTTGCTCCAAAGGTGCTCGCGGAACGTTATGGGTCATGAAGTTATGATTACGTACAGTGATTTTGAACCTTTTGGATCGTGGAAATGATAATTTTGAAGAAAGTAATGATGCTATCAATAGTTGAAAGAACATTACCAGTATCCAATAAGCATTTTTTATCTATATGACTTCAGTTTTCATCCAAAGATCCAGCGAGGAAAGAATCTAATAGATGTCACTACTTACCATCTTCACAATGTCTGTCAGCAATCAAAGTAAGTCTAGTGAATTACCGATTTCTTTTCCACTTTTTTCTCATTTGGATAAAAATTATCGGAATCTTCAGTTCTGGTCGATTTGATTAAAAAATAATTATTTCACTAAAAAACGTTGTGGAAGAAAGTTGTATTTTTACGGAATAAACAACTTTCCTGCACAATATTTCGAAAGAAAAACAAAACTTTCCGGAATAAATCATGAAAAACGTAAAACTAGAGGTTGTCTCAAGGATTCAGTTCACCTCCGAAATTAGGATGCAAAGAAAAACCTCTTACGGTTATTATCAACGTTAAATGTATGGGTTTACACTACCGTCGGAAATTATGAGATCGATTAACGCAAGCACTATCAAAAATCACTGCTGGCTTTGGACCACGATAACTCAGTGAAAAAGAATGATAGGGCAAAAAAAAAATTATTATTATAAAACATTATTATTATAAAACATTAATTATATATAAAAACATAAAAAAAATTATAGATGTTCTAAAAATTTTTACCTCGACTTCAACTTTTAGCATGACCTAGGAAAATTGTTACAAAAGTCTGAAAATTATACTACATAGAGCCTAAAAACTCATCTCTAATTCAAGCGAAAGAAACTTGAAAAATCTTAATCGGTTCCTGAAATACGAATAAAAATGTTCAATTGCGTCTGAGTTGAGTTTTAGTCGATGATCACGGTTTTCGGCCGGTCTGCTGCTCGCCTTCTTCGTTGAAGCAGGACCGAATAGGCCACGCACAGAGGTGGTGCTTGATTGGAGCTCTCTTATACTTTTGATTCTGCTCATCAGTAATTTTTATTTCAAATGATTGTAGATATATTGTTACGAGAGTAAACTATTTTTCAAGCGAATTCAGCATCTAATTTCTAAATAAATTATTTATATGAAGAACTCTCAAAAATATTAAGAGTGAATATTAATGAAATTTTATTATATATTATTATAACTCCAATATATCCAAATTTTTATTAATTATTCTGAATTGAAATAATTGTAAAAAATATAAAAACCATGAATAATTTAAAAAATTTACAATAATTTGAAGTAAAAATCACTGATGAGCAGAATCAAAAGTATAAGTGAGCCTCAGTCAAGCACCACCTCTGTGCGTGGACTATTCGGTCCTGCCTCAACGAAGAAGGCGAGCAGCAGACCGGCCGAAAACCGTGTTCGTCGACTAAAACTCAACTCAAATACGATTGAACATTTTTAATCGTATTTCAGGAACCGATTGAGATTTTCCAAGTTTCTTTGGCTTGAATTAGAGATGAATTTTTAGGCTCTATGTAGTATAATTTTCAGATTTTTGCAACAATTTTTCTAGGTCATACTAAAAGTTGAAGACGAGGTAAAAAATTTTAGAAAATATATAATTTTTTTTCAAAACTTATCCCGTGCTGTATTCTCTTCAGCAGATCAAAACAAAATCTGTCTGACATTACTAGACGTGGAATTTTATAGGCTTTTAACTGTTTTTTTTAAAGATGCCTATCATTCTTTTTCACTGAGTTATCGTGGTTCAAAGCCAGCAGTGATTTTTGATAGTGCTTGCGTCAATCGTTCTCATAATTTCCGACGGTAGTGTACATATAGTATCCACCTAATATAAAAGTCGGACTACCCTACCAGAAGAGATTCTCCGAATCGTCTCTTACGAAAATCTCAGGCCGTTTCAGGCAATTTCAAGACTCGATTCAAATAATTTCGTCTCTCAAAGAAGGGCCTTATTCTGACCTAATTTTTTCTACCCTTTTTCGATCTATTCAGGGACCTCAGTTTGGGTGAGCTAAGGATCTTTGGTCTATAAGTAAGTCGAACTAAGGGTAATCAGTTTCGCAATTTTGCAACTGACAATTTATAAATAATACATTTGGATTCCATACATTTTTCCGGCTACATATTTTTGGTCTATGAGAGTTGGAAAATTAAAGATGTTGAATTCGAAAAACTTCAGTTAATTATTGATTTCAAGATTCAAAACGTCTCGCAGAATCAGGAATTGTCTCATATGAAATTATTGTCCCTCTTCCTAAAAGATTACCTCATGTCGGCCTGCGCTACCTTTGCACATACCTGGGGCGCTTTGGGTATAGGTACAAGAAAGCTGCAAGCTAGATTTTTATTTTCGGACCTCTGCTTTCAAAGCGGCTCTTGTATATAGTTATAGTTGCTATCTAGGGAAATTTCAATTATGTTTTCAAAACCAAGTTTATCAGCTTTCAGAAAAATTAAAAAGGGCTTAAAAAGGAATCCTTAAACTGTGCCAGCTAAGTCGGGAAGAGTAGTGCAGATGTCATCACTTTTTATATAAACAAAATATTTTCTGAGAAATTGAACAATTGTTTTCATGTCCTCGTGGTCGAACAAAAGAGTAAAAATCCTTCTACATTATACATGATCGTCATATATTTTTATCGTGCTTTTTAGTCATTTATTTTTATTAACGTTTACTCCAACGTCTCGGTTTGATCCAAGTAGTCAGAGGGGCAAGTTCGACAAGTGTGATTGATGTACAAACCAAATTTAGCAAATGGTTTAGTTAAAAATTTTACTTTAAGTATTCCTGTCGTAATACTTGCACGAGGATAAGGTTTTCCAATGAGTTTTCATTTCATAAATGAACTGAATTGCACACGTTTAATCGTTTCATTATATTTTTATGAGGTGATATATCATGCCTGGGGTTTCCCCTACTTTTTTTCTCACGCTTTTAGATACAAGCATGCTTTCCTAAGATGGAATGAACCAATTTCAAAAAATCGCTCAATTTGTGATAGAAAACTTTTTGAAAATATTTCATGTTGAAAATTACATAAGATAGCTAAACATATAACTACAAAATGAAAGACAAATCAGTAATAACAAACAATTGTAAACATCAAACAATAATAAATTGTGCTTTTACATATCTTATTCTTATCTAATGTGAAATCGATAATGTAAAATGTTTGTGCGGAAAATAAGTATGGAACAGTCAAAAAAAAAGCATCTGCAACATACTCCTTGATCAAACTTGACCCACAAACACTGATCGGATCTGCCCCACAAGTAATGAACAAGTTGCTATTGCGCTTAGAAATTGAAATAACCATTTTTCGCAAAAAGGTTCATTTAAGAATATTAGGAAATCTATATACTTGCGGCACAACAAAAATTTATTCAATCCAAAACACTGCACTTGTGCGATATGGCAAACTGCTTCGTGTAATTACTCGAAGAAAAATTTTTCCAAATTTTCCTACAATTGATGTTGTGCTATCGATTAGAAGTAGGGCCACCATACGCGCGCCACGTTTGCTCATGTAAAGTAAGTCCACTAGATGATCTTACTTTTGGCGGTAATTTCATTTGAAAATGTAAACGACATTTTACTCACAAGTCTGAACGCGCCGAGGGGCGCGTCTGTCCCTCGTGGTACGCATTCGGATACTTTTAGTCCTCGTAATTTGTGCTGCGAATAATTTAAGCTCACGTAGTGTGATGCTCAAACAAAGCTCACTTGCGAATATTACAAAATTGTCGAAACGTTCATACTTTCATGAATATTTTATTTGTTATAAAGCAATTTTAATACGAACTTGTTCTTATGATCAAATTTCGAAGAAAGAAATACTGTGGGAGTTTATAGATACAAAGGAATTTTTCTTTTCCCTGAATTTTTATTTAGTAATATTCAGTTGTTTGTCGCTAAAATTATAAAATAATATTGGTTCAGAAATCTTTGAGCCCAATATACCTCGTCCATAAAATCAAGCAGTCTTTCTATCAGAACAGTAAACAATAATCGATACTTATAAATATTCAACTCTGAAAGTCTGGGAAATAGTTAGAAACATGAAGAACCGACGGCAGTAGCTGGGTGGTGATTCTCGACTCGGCGGGATGTCGAATGTCAAGCATGAACGGGCGTGGTTAGCGCTCGGGTGGGGGCGGGATTCTCATAGTCGTGTTTTCACTACGTTCAACTACTGTCGACCTTGAGATTAGAGGCCGAGGATTGGTGAGGGCATTTGACGCTATCGAATGTCTACATCCAAACTCGCCTGTCGATAATCGAATGCGCTTAGAAGTTTTGGTTTTCTGCAGTTTCCCAATCCTTTGAAAAAATATTCAGGCGAGTGCGAGCGTTTTGAACAAAAAATTGGGCTGCAGACGGTTGAAGTTTCAGACATTAAAAATCCTACAGGATTGAGTACGTCAGGCATTGTTTGGAAGCTTATTATGAGAGTTGGGTTTATTGAGGATTTCGGGGAGGGTTTTGAGTTGAAGGGTTTAAGGTCTGTCGATCTCCTGTGGGAGGGGGAATATAGATATGTAAAAGCCAAAAAACGGTATACATGGAGTAAAGAATCTAATCTAATCTAGTAAGAAACATGAAGCGAAAAAATATTGAGCGCGCTATCACATCCCTTTCTAGACCGGGTGAAATAGGTGGAGTCGTGGAAAATGAATTCCGCCGGAAAACTTTTTCATGATAATGTTCGTCGAATCCTACAGAATTGTCATTGTTTTCCTTTTCGAATTCACGTTGGGGGACGTGTACAAGTTACGTGAGAGTTTTTTTTTCAAATTTTGACCCCTCCACCCCACAGCTCAATCCTAGATCCGCCACTGCCTCCACCCTCCATTCGTAAGGCTTTTATAGTAAGTATATCAACTCAACATAGCAGTAAGATTGTGAAATGCATATGAAAATTATAAAATGGGAAAATTTACATGTTGATGGCGGTAGTAGAGTGTGCTAATAGACAGGTGAGTAAGAGTAAGGTGAGTAAGGGTGCGAAAGGTGAATTAAGGGTAGAAGAATCAAGGTTTTGGATGTGTAGGCTATATAAGGTGAGGTTAGGTTGACGAGAAGGAAGGTAAATTGTTATGTGAGGGATTGAGTTGTTGAGGGGAGCAAGAAAGTTCATACAACTGTTAGGGAGAAAGAGTGGTGTATGCAAGGGTTTGCTAGGGTGGAGTAATAAAGGGGATGTAAAAGTAATGTAATAAGTCAAATGTAAAAAAAAGGATATTGCGGTAAAATGGGAACGGAGTACAGAGACATCTGTCGTAGGCAATCTTTGCAGTGGTAGTAGTCGTCGTTATCGGTAGAAGAGTAGGCAGAGTCTCAGGCTAATGGTGACAACCAGAGCGCTGGGAGCGAGGAGGTTTGTGCAAGGATTTGATGTGGGACTGGTAGAAATGTGGGTAGAGGGCAAGGAGTAGGGCTGGATATAACCAAGGCTACCAAGAGGGTTAAGGTGGAGGCTCCAAGAGGCGGTCAGGTTAAAGAAGAAAGGTAGGGCTAGTGAGGGAATTCTGACGGAGATCAGGGAGGATTGCAGAAGAAATTCACGGTGGTGGTGAGGAGCAGGGGGTGCAAATGAGGGCTGTAAAGAAAGGAGGAGTGACCTGCAAGTTTGTGACGGTGTAGAATAAGGGCTGGGATGGAGAGGATTCAAGGTAGGGTGGAAGAAGTCATAGTTTAGAGAGAGGAGGGAATGCTTGTACTGGGGGGAGGGAATTTCAATGCGAGAATGTGGAGGGAAGGGTGTCTCTACGTGGATGGTGAAAGTTTCCAAAGTAGGCCACAGGACACCGTTATGAATGAGGAGGGGGATATTTGAAGAGACTGGATGGTGAATAGAGGGTGGGCAATGATATGGTAACAGGGGATGCACACGGAGAGTACACGTATGTCAGCAAGGTGGGGGCATCAGTGATGGACTATATGGTCCTGAATGTGCAAGGTTGGGAGGAGACGGAAATATTCACAGTCTAAGGAAGGATAGAATCGGTCCATCAGCCATTAAGCGTGTGGATACGAGGGGAAGGCGGCAGAAGGCAAGGAGAAGAAGTTTCGATGGGAGAGAGGGAGAGAGATATATAGACGGAGGTGGCTGTAGAGAATTATCAGGAGCAGATAGGAGAAGTAAGTTTCGGAAAGGAGTTACTGGAAGAGATATGGGAAGATCTAAAAGTGACGGTGAAAAGGTGTGTGCAAAAGAAAAGATTTAAAAAGAAGAAAAAAGGGATGGTGAAACCGTGATGGGATAGAGAATGCAAAAGGATGAAGAGAAGGGTTAAAAAGAAGTTTGAAAAACGGAATGAGGGGACCGCGAAGAGGGAGAAATACGTTGAAATGAGGAAGGAGTTTGGGATAATGTGTAAAAGAAGAGAGCAAGGGAGAGAGAAAAATCTGGAAGAGGAGTTGAAAAGTGTTGAGACAAAGCGTAGGGAGGGAATAAGTGGTAGGATAAGAAGTGAAGAGTGGAGAGAGTTTTTCAAAGAATCATCTCAGGGCTCGAACCAATGAAAAAGAGATATGCCTGTTCAGTAAAAGAACTTAGTGCGACAAACTGGCACGTTCTTGCTACTTTTTCTCAATAGAATTTTTCTCCTCCTTGTTAATTGAAATAATATTGCGCTATACTATTGTACTATTTCCTGTCATAGGCAAATGAAGAAAATCTAACAGTAACATTAATAGTCTAATAGTAACATTCAATTGATAACTTTCTAGATCAATATATTAAGACTAATTCAAAGGGATCAACGGATCAGGAGGGTGAGACATATGCTTGTTCAACTTCTTACATTTTTTCTGCCAATATTGGTTTCGCCAAGACTTTAATTAAATACGAAATTGACGAAACATTGGATATCAAGGAAGGAATCGTCCAAGGTATGACCCATCTTGTAAGTTGAATACCATAACAAAAACTATGGGATAAAAGATTGCTATTCAAATTATGGGTTATTTTCAGATAACGATATACACGAAAGTTGAGAGTCTAATTTTCCCTTTTCAAGAAATCACTTAGTTGAAAATTTTATAACCAATTAAGTTTCTTTTGACGAGTATTCTGGTTTCAGAAATTCGATTGAATACGACATTGACGGAACATTGGATGTCAAGGAATAAATCATTTAGGGTCTAACTGGATTTGTAACTAAAATTTCGTAATTGAAAGAAATCATTCGGACAAAAAGTATATAAGCACTAAAATTTCATGTTTCGATAATTGCGATGCAAAAACTTCAATTGGATACAAAATTGACGAAACCTTGTATATCAAGGACGACATCAACCAAGGTATGACTGGATTCATAAGAAAAATATATTAACTTATATGGAATAAAAAATTGCAATCCACAATTTGTAAATTTTACAGATCAACAGACTGCAGTTCAAAAATGTACAAAGAAATATGAAGCAAAATTTTGTGCCATGGACAGAAGAGAAGCTGATAATTTGGCTGTTATAAAAAAAGTGCTAACTCATATGAACCAGAGAATACAGGAATCAAGACATGAACCAGAAAAGAAATACAATTGCGAAAAATGTGCCCGCAGCTATAAATGGAAAAGACTTCTGGACCGGCATAAAAAATTCTCGTGCAACGTCATGCCACAGTTCAGTTCTAAATTCTGTGAGAAAAAATTCAAACAAAAATATTCCATGAATCGACACGTGGATCTTGTACATTCAAAATTGAAGTTACAAACTTCGAAAACGAGACATAATTGCGACAAATGTTCTCGAAGTTACATTTGGTTAGGACATTTGAATCGTCATAAAAACGTTGAACACGCAGCAGTCAAACCACAAGTTTCTTGCGATTTTTGCGGATATAAAACGAATTGGAAAGGTAACTTGTCACAACATATCAATTTACACTACTTACAGAAATCAGAAAGAAGGCAACGTTGCGACAAATGTTCTCGAAGTTATGCTTATTTAAGGAATTTGAATAATCATAAACGCCTGAAACATGCAGTAGACAAACAATAATTTATTTGCGACTATAGCAGCTTCAAAACCCATTGAAAAGTAGATTATCCAAATATATATAACAATGTCTTGAACTGCGGATACGAAAAGAAGCGGAAAATTCAAATATGACGTCATAACCACTGTTGGCATATCTTTAGACGCTACGAAGGTTTATAATCCAAACAAATATTATAAATACGAATCTGAGTTTGTTTCTTTGTTTCGCTTTCACGCCCAAACTACTCAGCCGATCATCATGGGATTTCGTACACATATTTTTAAGAGTAAAGTTAAGGACATAGGACACTTTTTTATGAAAAACTAAAAAAGTGTACTTACTCTGCGGCGGCGAATATACCTTTTTTATACAACGATTCTTTAAACCTTGGAACACGAAATTGAGTAGAGTGAGGATTGATCTTTTGTCAATTTGATAATCCTACGAACTTGGACATAAATTGAAGAACCATTTTTGAAATTCAAAAGTTGATGGAATTGTTATCTATTTTGGCCACTTGATTATTTAAGAATGAATTTAGAATCAATGTAACATCTACTAATCAATTTTTATTAAACTGTGACTTCTGGATTCAAAAAATTCGAAATACAATAACGTCAGCATATCTTTTTGGCAAATTAATGAATCTATAATTGAGACCCACATTTGAAAAATACCCCATTTTGGATTTGTTGAAGTTGGAAATTATAAATGAATTTGCAGAGAGCCTAGTTCCCGAGTCTTGGAATTGGAATTTGGAAGAGTGGGTAATTTTTTAATCCATCGTTTGGTTACTTGATAAATTTGAGTTTTATAATAAGATTCTGAATTTTTAATTCTGGGATTCGATAATTTTGTACAGTTGTAATTTGTTTTTTAGCGAATTTATATTTCCTATGAATCATACATTTATTCAATAAGGTTGTACTGGAGCTAGAGCCAAGTCATCAGACTATGATACAAATTTATATTTTATGATGCTTTACGCCACCTTATCAATTTTGAAGAAAATTTCATTCTTTTCCTCTCCGAAAAATTATTCATAGTAAAAGGACCGACGTGAAAATTAAGTATATTGTGAAGTATAACTTCAAAATGTAGCACTTGAAATTTATAATTTTTTGTGAACAATTGATTTGCATATTTAATAATTTCAAATGAGCGCGCATCAACATCTAATGAGGCTGCTAGTTCAGCGTATGCGCAGTGTAAAAAGATTCAAGAACTGGGAGCACCGCGAGGTAGCCGGTTGCAGGCCGGTTGTGCCAGAAAGCAGTGCGAAGAGAATATTGACTTGGTCGCTAGTGTCAGTGCTCTCCTGGTAGGCAGCCGTTCGAAGGACGGTCTACGTGTGGCGTCTCTGCCGCCATTCAGTGTGAGTGATACAATTTGGTAAATAAAGTGTAGTACTTCCTGTTATACTCCGTTTGAAGTTGTCCTGTTTTTTAATCAAAATCAGTTTCTAACGATGTCCTAATTTGAGTTAATAGTTTTTGCGGAAATTTTATCCTGTTATTTCATTTTGTTAAGATTCTTCGTGAGAGACGCAAAACTTGCTAGGGGGTGATTGCGGTTATCCCTTGGCTTGCTAGCGTCTTTTATTAAAGAATGAGACGTGAGACGAAACATTTGCCCTAATATGCAAAAGTCAGGAAAAGATCAGGAATTCTGCCGATTCCGGGAAAGAATGGTTACATTTCTCGCCGGAAAAGGGCCAGAAAAAATATAATTTCACTAGAGAATATTCAGAACCTTGGGTCCGAGCGATAATCTCTTCAAATTTCCCTCGTACCTGACAATTTTCCACGTTTTGTGATGACTTCACAGGACTATGTCTGACTATTTGTGAAATTTTCGAAGTATTTTGAAACTCATACATTTCATAATAACAACAATGATGACATATTAATTTAAGATGGTAATTTTGTCGATTACTGGTCCAAAAATTATTTTAGAGAAATGAGAAAAAATCTGACAGTACGGAAGAGACGCAGACTCGCGTCCTCCTGTGAAAGTGCGAGAAATGAACGAATGTCTGCTGTGTGCCCCGGAAGCGAAATTAGTAACGCCCCACTCATAGTTGCGAATCCCGGTTCGAATCCGGGCCGCGGCAGATTTTTTCTCATTTCTCCAAAATCATTCTCTTACCATCTTGAAATAATATATTAATTACCTAGGTCGAGAAAAACATCTTTCATTCTAAAAATGATAGCAATCGATAAAAAATAGTAACGAAGTAAATGTTTTTATTTCCTCTATTTTTCACTTACAAGATTATATTCACAAATTAATATTATAAGGTACATCAATCAACGATTATTCTATACAACTAAGTTTCAATAAATGAAAAAATACATAATGCAGCTCAACTTCTATAATGTAGGTACAATTAATATTACAATAATAAGAATAAATGATAGATAAAATCATTTAACTCCAAAAAATACCTTCGAAATCAACGCATCGGGCTGTAATTATCTTAGATTTAGTTTTTGATGATTTGAATGGTATAATCCCCAATAGTTTTTAAAATATATGACATGTTTTGGAAAATTGATTTATATTTTATAAATTAATATTTATAACAGCAATCATAAAAGAATCTTAGGAGCTATACTAAATATAAGCTATAATCTTTGAATTCATATTAAGTTTATTGGAACTTGAAACATACTTAACATATTTAAATCGAATATTTATTTGTAAGATTAAGAGCGAAGACCGTAAAACGTTCTGAACCTTAGAAAAAACTGACGCAATATTACCAAATCTAACACTAGAGATAAAAAACTAATGATAAATACGACCATTATAACAAAATTTGCCCTCTTAGGGTTGTTTCTGCAGGAATATCCATTACACATCTCTTCAGTATAATTTTTCAAAACAAGTATCCTTCTGAGTGAGCTAGCACAAGTGTCGTGTGAGCATACCTTTGTATTATTCTGTCAAATTACTTGTATGTAAACAATTTTTGTTGCTGTCCAGCTTTATTTATTCATCCCCCGAAAATGAAACTTTAAACAATTTATGAAAAAGGAATTTTTTAAGTCCTAACTCATTCACCTCTTGCCGCCCGCGCCGTGCATAACAGGCAAGCAGGTGCCATGAAGGGGAGTAGAGGGGATACCTTAGGAGAGAACGATGGTCAACCCATAGAGATATTATAGATAGAGGAGGCAAGCCAGCACACAACGCGGCATCGGAGAAAAAAGAGTCAGAAGGATCGGACAAAAAGAGACAGAGAGAGCCGTGGGTTACTGTTGTCTCTCTCTAACACATGCGCTATAGACAGAGATAGGCTAGACCCAATAATTTTTGCTATAGTTTGCCTGCGGACACTTTCACTTACACGAGAGCCTATGGCTTGTCTCCTCTATCTATAATATCTCTATGGGTCAAACACACGAAGTTGGACCTCTGCTCACGCACGGACGGAATTTTCCGATCTTCCATACAAAGTTGTCACTTGAAAATGATAATATTCGAATGACTTTCTATTTGAAATGGTATTATTCTGGAAATTTGAATCCGAATACCTCTAACTCCAATATTTTTTAATTTAATATTTAACGACCACACATTTATTTCAAAATTATCCAAATTGAAATTAAAAATATGCATCCTCAAACTTTGAATATAAAATTATACAATCCTAAACGTTTCAAAATAAAGATCTCTCCAGGATTTTGTATTTCAAAGGTTACAGGAATGTTTATCTTTGACAAATATCAATCCAAATATATTCAATTCCAAATTGAAAGACTTGGCTTTTCGTCATAAATGATAACATTTGAAATCCCTCCAGTTGTAATTTTCCTACAATTAAAATTTAACTGTCAGATTATTCATTTGTAAATAATTTCCTTTTAAAAATTGTTCCCATTCAAGTTCTTTCACATTTAAATTGACATTTTTCTATCGAATATTGAAAGTTCCCGATTTTAAATTATTAAGCACTCAAAAATTAGATGTTCGGTTCAAATTGTTCAGATCTTGACCATTTTTAACTCCAATTTCTCTTCTTTTGAATTGGAAGGATTTTGACTTTATGGTGATAGACTTAAACTTCGATAGCTTTGAGCTGGAATCTGTTTCTCCTTGAATACTTTATAAATTCAAAATAATTTGAACCCAATTCAGTCAGAAAAGTATTATTTTCAGAATTGTAATCTGAAACTGTTCGATTCTGAACACTCTAGGTCAGAAATGTATTTCAATTCCCATATCATTCTAAAATTATACTCTCTTCATTCGTTTTTCAACTCTTTAATTTAGACCTAATTTGGTTTTAAATCCTTTCAATTAAAAATATTTAGGTATATAAATGTAATTGTGGTTTGAAGGTTCTGGATATTCAGTCTGGAATTAATAAATTATGGACATGGAAATTTATGAGCATTCCAAATTGTTTAAGAGGGGAAATAGGTTAAGGAAGGAGTTTTTGTAACGATTTTCGTGATTTTTTCTGGCAATGAAGGAATGAATGTAATTTATTTATACTTTCAGGACATTTTTTACATATATTTAGGAAGAAATTGTTAAATTTCTAATTTTTTTTATTGAGAAACATGGAAGATATCGGCTGCTGCCCATAAAGCGTCACAATTAGAACTCGGTGCTTGTGTACATTCTGGAGGCCACAGTTTTTATCCGAAATCAATAAGATTCAAAATTTAACTTCGGCACATATTAAGTTTCTATTTGAACCTCATTCCAAAAAGAAATAATTAAAATTAATTTTTTTTATGGGTGTGTGAACAGGAATGATTGATCCAAAACTTTTGAAGCTAGGGTTTACAGAAATCTCAAAAAAGTCGTTTCGAGAAAAACGCGTTCGAAAAAAGATTGTCGAGACGGTAAAAGCATTATTTTAATCACTTACTGGTTGATCAGCTTGCATTTCATGACCGTCCGACTTTACGTACCGTGCGGTCCGACACGTACGGGGAGACATCCACATAAAGACGATTATAACACCGGAAAGAATTGGAATTTTTCATTGAAACTTTGGGAAAATATTCTTCGATAGTTTCACAAACAATTTATGAAATAGAAAAAAATCGTTCTTTTGAAGCGTCTGAACTTATTTCCCCCCTTAATTCGGAAGCTTGTAACTCCAAATTATAGGACTTGAAATCTTCTTGATTATTTTTCCAAATTTCTAATCTGATGTAAGATTTTTTAATTGTCAAATTAAAAATGATTCCATTTGAGAGAACATACTACTCAAAGTTAATATAATTGTAGTATCATTAAGAGGACTTTGGATGCAAAATAGTTACAGTTGAAACACTTTCGATTTTCGAATTATTCAGTTTGAAAATTCATTTATCACATTAAGATATCATCATTATAGCTTTAGTTTCAATTGGTATTGAAAAATTTCTGGAATAAAGTTCTTAGGTACCACCAATTAGAACGCATCAATTTCAAACAAAAATGGGAGCAAACAAGAAACAGAAGAATCGCTGCGACCCACGGTCGTATACAAAGGCCCGGGGGCTCTCGTGGTGGGGGTTCATTTAGAAAATCGCCACTTTCAGTAGTGGCGTAATAGTAAAGTGCTGCAAGTGTCGGTTCAATTTAAAATTTAAATTTCAAGAAATAAGTTTGTTCTAGATATAATTGGTATTTAGAAAAATATGGATGAATTATTGAAAACAACAAAACCAAAATAAAGCTGGAAATTATATTATTACAATTATTTTTATGAAACTAATTTCTGAAAATATTAAAATGCAACGAGTTGCGTTAGAAAATATTTCTACTTATGAAGGAAAGTTCACTACAGATGAAGATTTTCGATGAAAAATTGAGTTAACTAATAAATCATTTTCGGTGAGCAGTAGCATCATTTTGAAGAGAGTTTTTTGTTTATTAATAATTAAACAAATTAGTGTAAGTGCCTTAAGTAAATTAATTAAATCATCACAGAACTTAGGTTTGATTTTCACATCGGATTAATCCAATTTTTTTTCATTATTGCAAATTAGGTTGCGGTTTTCGCAAAATTTCTGACGATTTCTCAGGATTAGAGAATTTTGTTGGTTTCGCAGCATTTCGTAAGCGAGGGTATTGCGATGGAGCACGGAAAATAATTCGCTCTTCGCAATCACGTTTTACATTCTTTTGGATATCTTTCTCCGAAAAATGATCTTCACACACCCGCGCCTTCGAATCTTGACTTATTTGTCTCACAATTCGGCACAGAACAACTAGGCATTTTGCAGGTCTTTTTATTATTGTGTGAATTTTGCTGACACTTCGTCTTTGGACATCTTTGGTTCACTTGGTTTGGACCGTGGGTTAGACGACCGTAGTTTGTTTTGATTTTTAAATCCTGAAGCACTCGACACATGCGCCACGACACTCAGTAGCCCGTTTGCGAAACTTTTTGACTTACGTTAGGGAACATCATCCACCACGAGAGCCCCCGGACCTGTGTATACGACCGTGCTGCGAACCGAATTTATGGTGTTTACAGAAAACTGCGAACACACCAAGGTTATTATGAGCAATTAAATTGTATCCAAAGGGTTTGATACATTATCGGTCGAATATTATTTCATTTTACACTCGTGTCTTTCCAAACTTCAAATAATACATAAAACCATTTGAAAATAACGAGAATAGAGAAAAACAAAGGCATTTCTGTGAACCAACCTCATGGTGCGAAAAATGAAAATGCGACCAGATAATCATGTACTTAGCCGCGCACACTTATAGATTATGATACAATACAAATTTCACGTTAAAGCAGGGTTGAAAGGAGGCCCTTCTACACAGAAAATCGTATTCTATTCCTTAATTGAAGGGTTCTACACGGAAAAAAATAATCCACAGGACAGTCACGAACTTGTAGCTAGGTCTCGGATACGAGAAAAAATTGTGAGATTATCATGGATTTTCATCAATAATGTACA
>WSXT02192922.1:0-19547 GCA_011762715.2 Neuroterus valhalla
AAATAACAGACTTGAGGTGCACTATAATCGCTCAAAGTTCGAAAAAACACACAAAAATCGATAAAAAACGCGATTTTCTCAGGGGGTTTTTTTTGCTTGCTGGAACGTACTCAGGAAAGTGCCTGGAATTGAATCCCGTAAGAAAATCAAGGTCGGATTACGGACACGTTCAAGCCCACCGTGCATTTCCCAAGAAAAAACATGTTGTTTTAACAAATATTCTGTTTTCAAAGTCGGAAAAAGATATTTTTCAACCGAAAATGGAACAGTATAATTTTTGTTTAAAAAACCAATTTTAAAACAAGCATAAGTGTTTTATACTTAAAAGAAGAATCTTGAACTGCAGGAGTTGAGTTTTCAAACAAATAGATTAACTTTCATTGAAAAGATAAATCGTCCACGAAAATTTTAATACTCAAATTTTAAATTGAAGAAAATTTTCTTATAACAAAAAAAAAAAAAAAAAAAACTAACTTCAAACGAATCCTCACATTTTTGCACAAAATGATGGAGAATCAAATGAAATTGTAAATTTTCAATTGAAGTAGTAGCATTTCAAACCAGAAAGACGAATGTTTATCTGCAATGATGAACATTTAACTAGAATAGTTCAATTTTTGACGAAAAATGAATTTTCAGCTAAAAAATACCATTTTTCAACAGAATGGTTGAAATTCGAACCACAAAAATAAAAATTTTCACACAAAAATGGAATAGTGACATTTTTTACTTAAAAAATTAATTTTTAACGAAAACAAGAGTTTTCAACGGGATGCATGTTCGACTAGAATGAAAAATGTTTAACTGCATAACTTGAATTGATACCCGTAAAGAATAATTTCTAAATAGAAAGAACCATTTTCTAAGAAAAAAGATAAGGTTTCAAAAAAATAGTCGAATTTCAAAGTCAGAAAATAATTATTTTCAACCGAAAATGGAACCGTAAAATTTTCAGTTTAAAAAAAACCATTCTAAGACTATCATAAGTGTTTTATACTTAAAAAAAGAATCTTGAACTGAAGGAGTTGAGTTTTCAAACAGATAAATTGACTTTTATTGAAAAGATAAATCGTCAATGAAAATTTTATTACTCAAATTTTAAAATGAAAAAAATGGATCTTTAACCAAACAAATAGATTTTTAACTGAAACTGTGAAATTTTTGATAGAAATAAGTTAAATTTTCAGTTGAAAAAATTTCTTCCAACAAAAAAAAACTAACTCCAAACAAATTCTCACATTTTCACACAAAATGATGAAGAATCAAATGAAATTGTGAATTTTCAACTGAAGTAGTTGCATTTGAAACCAGACAATGATGAAGAACATTTAACTAGAAAAGTTCAATTTTCGACAAAAAATTAATTTTCAACCGAAAAATACCATTTTTCAGCAGAATGGTTGAAATTTGAACCACAAAAATAAAAATTTTCACAAAAAAATGGAATAGTGATATTTTTGACTAAAAAAATTAATTTTTACCATAAACATAAGAGTTTTCAACTAGATGCATGTTCGACTAGAATGAAAAATGTTTAACTGCATAGCTTGAGTTGTTACCGTAAGGAATAATTTCTAAATAGAAAGAATAATTTTCTAAGAAAAAGAATTTTTATTTCGAAAAACAAATTTTAAAACAATCATTAGTGTTTTATACTCAAAAAAAGAACCTTTAACTGAAGGAGTTGAGTTTTCAAACAGATAAATAACTTTTACTAAAAAAGATTATTAAACGAGAATTTGATTACTCATATTTTAAACTGAGAAAAAGAAAGAAGAAGAAAGAAAAGAAAAAGAAAGAAGAAACTAACTGTCAAACAAATTATTACATCTATACGCAAAATGATGAAGATTCAAATGAAACTGTAAATGTTCAACTGAAGTAGTTGAATTTTAAACCAGAAAGACGAATGTTTAACTGAAATAATGAACATCGAACTAGAATAGTTCAATTTAAAAAAAAAATTATTATTATTATTCAGTGTCACTATTTTAATATTTCTAATATTAATATTTCTTCTTCGGAATACTACTTCTACTCCAAAGACTGCTTGAAGTACTCTCTTTATTTAAAATTCAGAGGAAACTTGAAAATTGTAACAAATTTTGAATTGGAGGAATGATTTAAAAAAACTCATCTCTACAAATATTTTCTGAAATTCCCTGTCTCAAGTCAGATAAATGAGGAAAAGCAAATGAAATTCGATCATCAAATTTGTGTCAGCTAAAAAGATCTCACAGAGAAACAAATTTGCAAAACAAATTTTGTTGATTTATAAAAAGGGAGCAGTCATTTCTCGTATTTTTTCGGTAGAAAAAATACGTTAAGATAAGTTATAACCCTAATTTCAATTTAAGATTTGCTAATTTGATTGAATTTCGAACTTTTTCAGGACCTCTTCAACCATGTGATCTAGAATATATAGCGAATGATAGTAAAGCTTCAATTCCAACAATTCCAAAGTCTTCAATTTCTTTGTACCATACATCAAAAGAGAGAGGAAACAAAATTGTTAGCTGCTCGCATATGCTCGAGAAGGACAAAATAGTTGTCATGAAGCCCATTTCAATGTCTGTTAATGAACCGGAACCCAAAGAAAAGTCCGAAAAGCGTACGATCAAAGAAAATAAATCAAATAACAAGGCGAAGAACGATAAGCCGGACGATAGAGAAAGAAAAGCAATAGAATCACCCTCAATGTACAATAAAGAAACAAATACACGATCTCCAAAAGAACTAATAACTTTTTCTAATCTTGAGAAAAGCAAGTATCTTCAAAAGCTCAGAAGCCCTTTCTTAAACAAGTCAGTTACAGAAGGAAATATTTTTGCCAAGTGGCCTTACAAACCAGAAGACCTAAATAAGAGAATAAAAGGCATTCCTACAATAAACAAAAACATTCCAGAAGAACTACAGTGCACATTGAAGGATTATAATACAGAATTAGAGCAAAATACTCTGACTTTTCCCCCGAAACAATCATTGCTTGAGGTGAAGAGTACTGCATTCCAGGATCAAAATATGAGAAATATAAAAAATACTATTAATGAAGTTCAAAGAGTCAGAGAACAAATTAACAGAAAAAATTATAATCTCATTGATAGAGTAAAGTTTAAGAACCTTAACGACACTATGATTCCGTATTTCGTCGAATTGGAGGCAGAACCTTCGGAGAAGAAATCTAAAAGCAAACTCTTGACAAGTGATAAAGTAGTGAGTGACTTTTTAAAATCACGATTCAACATGAATGAAAAGATGTTTGAGAGATTAAGGGAAAAAGGCTTGACGATGACAGAAGTGGAATTATCGATATACAATTCTATAAATCGAAGGAATTGTTATGGGCAAGGAAAGATCATCGAAAGTTATAGAGGATCTGCAAATAAAGCAACAAGCTTCGGAATATTAAATCCTATAACTCCCAACCAGCCTTAAAAGAAACCACCGTCGAAACCACGCAAGGCGAGTGTTAATTACGTGTGGAAAACAGTTAAGACGGGAATAATGCTAACAAATTATTGAAAAGTATTAAGAGCAATGGAATTTACGGTTTGTTTTATCGCTCAAATTTCTCTAAAAAAACAATTAAAATCATGAGATTCGAATAATAATATTCTAGCCTAATCATAAGAAAATTTAGACAAGAGAAATTGATCATTTTAGTTTTTATTCTCACTTCAACTGGCAAATATTCGGTAATAAATAACATTCCTATAAAACGTTTTTGAAAAACTGCTGCGAAATACTTAGACGTGCAACAGATCTATTTTCAAACTTGAGTTATGAAGGATACTTGCTTGAACCGAGAACTGCAATTCATGATTAATTTGAAATATGCGATTTCGAGAGCATTTTTTGTACGAAAATGCGACTAGCAGAATCGCAGATTAATAAATTTGACCATTAACACTTTGCTTTGTTTTGAATTGGTAGAAATAGTTTGAATTCGGCTGGCAACTCGTCTTCAGAATATAGCCTATCAGAGAAGTAGACTCTACGTATCCTGCAATTCGCATGAATTTGAACTCTCAATGTCTCTACATAGTTTGTACCGTATGCACGACGAGTGAAATCTGCAAGGTTGAACTGTATCTGATTCCAGCCGTCGTCCAATCTCATTGGCATTGTACAGATGAAGGGTTTAACCCTCGTTGTGGATTGGTAATTACTAGCACGAAATCTTCGTCGGACGTTCTTGTCATCTATCACCTGAAAAAGTTGGGCAATGATAATTATTTATAAAACTTTTCCAAAGTAGGGTTGTTATATTTGAGGTGTCTACTAAAATCCTGAAAGAAATTCCCAGACAATTACAGGTATCTCTAGATTTTCACAACTTTAATTATTCTAAATATGCAGCCATTTAAGAATTATGCATCAAGCTTCTGGAGTTTCATGATCAAAGGATATTCTTAAATATACTCGTATTGTCATTGTCGAATGATGGAAGAAATTTATAATAAAACCATCATTAAACATTTTTTTTTTTTTGCTGAAAGTCCATGAATAATTTATTTTATTTTCATGAGTACTAAAAATTCAGTAAATATTTAACATATTCATATTTTCAATAAAATATATTCTGAAAATAATGAAAAAGAAGTTCGATTTAAATGAGTATGAATCCAGCACTACAAATTTACTTCTACGAATGATAAAATATATTTAATTTAGTATTACAATTTTTATAACAAATCGAAGCAGCTTTGAAAAAAAGTCCGTGAATTTTCCAAAATTCCCGAATGAGTAGACACACTCATCAGTCTGCAGTTTCTCAAAATATTTTTAAAAAACAATCCTAATTTTTTGTGATTCCATTTTGCAAAATAAAATGAATGTGGACGACTTTGTAACGAGAATATTCTGTACAATTTGAAAAAATCACGAATTCCAGTTCATTCACATCTAAATTTATAGGAGGTAAAAACACTTACCTGAACTTCAAAGGTAAAATACTTCTTCAAATTTTTAATAATCATCACAAGAAAAGGTAGCTTGATGCCCAAAGTTTTTCTTGGATCAGCCGGGCAGGTGATATACGTTGTGCTGACATTGCTCCCAAGAATTTCCAACACGAGACTTTGAATATCATTGTCAGTAATCCTTTTGATATGTCCGTTTCTTACTTTTTTATCCCAAATTTGCAAGGGCTTGCTGCCAATGCTGTAAAGTATGGATAAGAATCCACTCTGGAATGTATTCTTGAACATCGTTCTCACTTCTATTCTAGATTTCAGCCTCTACTTTAAGCTTTGCGGGTGTATTGAACCGCAGATGTTGAGCAGCTTTATTTTTTCACACTTTTATGCAAAGTTTTGAGCTTTTTCTTATCAGAAAACAGTGCTTGAATAAACATAACCTATAACTTTGCGGATAATAACAAACAAGCACGCAAACAAGGTTTCGCCATGTTACTGGAAACGTAGACACGCCGTTAGAAAATGATTACTAGTTTTAATCTTTTAATTGACTTGTATCTTATGAAAATTTGTACTATTGTTGTGCATGGTTACTAAAGTACTCGAAAAGCAAAACAAATTATTTCTGAAAATGCGTGCTCGACTGATCGATCCGATCCCGCGCACATGCACATTGATGCCAACGAGCGAATCTCAAAAAGAAAATTATCTCCTTTGAGGGAAGTTTTTCTTCACAAAAACGCTGAAATATTAGAGCATCCATTTTCCAACAATTTTGATAAAATTTTATCGATTGAAAATGTTCAGATTATTGTAAAAATAATGATAATATGATAATGCTCGTCATATAGCAAATTGTGACACCTGCGCGGGAAATTTTGAATTAGATGTAAAATCTTTTTTTCTTCTCAAAATATGCAAGGAAATTATAACATCACAATAGTTCATAGTTGATCCTTATATACAATTCGTGAGCTCTTAATATTCAATGGGAAGGTTCAGTTTCTTGTTAATTGAATTAACATCAATTATATCGAACATCTCACAAACAATATGATAAATATCAGACAAGCATGGTATCAAAACATAAATTTATTTTCGTAATATTTAAAAAGAAATACTCCTACAAAGACTGAATTAAATGCAGTCATATGTTCGAATTTCACAATTAAGCCACATAACACTTTCGAATACGCACTGTTGATAATATGAACATAGTTTGAGGAAAGTATAACTCTAAAACTATCGACTCACGCTAAAACACATGTATCATACATGCAGTACTTTTCATAATCCTAGAGCATAAAAAAAAATAAGTACAATAGAGTATTTAACTGTAGTCTAGGACTTTTCTGTGTATAGCGAGTGCTATATCAGCGTACAGATTCGAATTCCATTTTATACAAATAAAGATTCTCTTGGTTGCAAAGAAAAGTACGTCTTGGAAAAACTTGCTGACAGAAGAACATTTTCACTGATACACGACGATATTGACTTTTGATGAATAAACTCATTTGTCAACAACATTTTAACGATGGAACACTCAAAAGAAAATTATTTTCCTCGCCTGTCATAAAATGACTAGGCCTTTTCTTTTCGACAATTTGCACATATAAATTCGTCACTGTCAGTTACATCTGCGCCAACTGAAAAAAATAGGATTATGCATATTTTCAACAAATCAATCAAATATTCAGCAAAATTGAGAACAGAAAATTACCTTCCATTTTGTTGTCAATTTTCTCGGCTTCCTCTGCAGGTTTATCTTTTGTCTCTGGCTCATCTTTACCAATCTTAAGAGCAGAATCTTTTTTTTGACAAGATCGACATACTTTCTTTTGTTCTTTGTTTTGTTCTTTCGGAAAATTCTGCTTCACATTCTCATTTTTTAGATCATCCTGAGAACTCTTTATTTCACGTTTCTCACTTTTACCATTCTGGGAAACTTCTGCCTTAGAACTCTCGCCTATTTTTTTGTTCGAAGAATCATCCAAATTTTCGGTGAACTTCCTTTTTTCTTTTCGAGGACTTCCACTGGCTTTCGAAACCTTGACTTTTTCTTTCTGAGCAAGACCATTAGTTTTAGGGATTTCGATTCCTTTGCCAGTCTCAGGAATGATCTTATCTTCATTTTTTTTAGTTACTTTAGAGATGTTCTTATTGCCCTGTTGAGAATTCTCTTTATTTTTCGAATCATCTTCTTGCATCTTTTTCTCAAAACGCTTGACTTCAGGCTGATCTGCATTGGAATTATATCTGTAATCGTCAAACTTTCTGTTCAAGTTGTTGCTCTTTTCTTCAGCGTCCATTTCATTCCACATATCTTTCAGAAGTTTCCTGATTTCCTCGGCTGAAGCATCAGGATGATCAGCCTTCCAAAAATCTTTATTCAAATCATGATAGTCTTCAAAATCCACCTCGTCTCTTCTCTTCTTCTCTTCCTCTGTCAATTTGGGTGTCTTTTTCCTTATATACTGGCGCTTGGGTACGTCCGCAACTTCTTTGACACTCTTATTTTGAGCTCTCGTACTTTTACGCCTAGATGCAACCGGGGTTTCTTTACTCAATTCTGCTTCAGATGCAGGGATCGGTTTTTGCACAGATTCAGTTTCTAATTTAGAGGATGATTTGGAGTCTTGTATCAATTTTCCTGCTTGATCTTCGCTCTCCACCTTTTTAAATCTTTTGGGCTGAAATGAAACGTTTCTCTGGTTATAACCAACACAAAATAATGAACCGGGTTATTTGCCTTGGAGGTAATGACGCGGGGATACAAGAAATAGAAAGAAAAGAAAAATAAGATCAATTAATTACGCCAGGGGTTGGAGTCTCGTTCGGAATCTTAGATCCTTTAGAAGAGAGTTTCCTTTTCAATTTATTATTGGGAGTGTCAGTTGTTTGAACTGGAGGTGTTGCAATAGGCTCAAACATTGAAGCTCTTTCTTCGTTTGTCAAGTGCATCAGACCGGAAGCTTCGGTAACTCCAGTTCCCCATTGCTTCTTTACCCCGAGTTTGGGGCTGAATGCAGCAGCGTATTTTGGATCCTTTTTCTTTGTCTCGGGAGTTAGAGATTTTGTGAGACTTTTGAAGTCTTCGAGACCAGAGAATGGTATCATATAGTGCGACAATACCCAGTTGTGACGACCACCATCACCAAAATATTGAACGTGGATCATTAGAGCTTGTGATCTGCCTTTGTCTAATCGAAAAAGAAAATTTATAATTAGTAACTATATCAATATCAGGGGATATGAATTAAAAATTGAGAATTCACTAACTCAACATTTTAATTAAAATAATTGTGCCAAGTACTTACTTTGAACTCTGTAATATAGCATAGTTTTTGGATCCAGAGTTACAACGCAAGGCCAGAAAGGGTAACTGCTGCCTCGAGCCCAGGCTAATTGTCCAAGTACCCAAGGACAATTCACATCCAGATTTGTCTCTCTTTCTTTTTCTTCGCCGCTCATTTCGAATCCACTGTCATTTATGGAATCACTACCAAGTTTCGTGGTTCCATTTACACTTTTTTCTAGAGTTCCTGCCATAGCGAGACTGAAATCTTACGTCTCTCTATGATTGAAAATACTGACATTAGTGTAAAAATTATAATATAAACATAATCATAAAAACATCTGAATTTGAATCGAAAAAATCAACTTAAGATGAATAGACATTCGTACATTTTCTTTCTGCCAATTTGATGTAATATAAGTGAGAGTTATTTTAAACATAATTTATCGAAAAAAGGCAGTAAATACGAGAAAGATCTCATAAAAATATTATTACACCAAAAACGATAAAAACTATAGGAGATTAGTGGAAATTTAATTCAAAGTTAAGAACGTTTAGAACTGACAGATGACAGATTGATTTGTTTGCAGCGTTTGAAATTTTGAGGTTATAATTTCTGTTCCTAAAGCTTATAAAACTGATCTATTAAAAAACAAATTTTACCGTTTGGAGTATCACCGATATTGTAAAACTGGAAACTCCCTCACGAAATGAATCAAAATAACGTAAAATATGAGAATAACAGCGATAAACACTTTAAATAGAACTATGATGCTTTCAAACCAAAAATGAAGAACTTGTACGATTTCATTCAAATTTTTCCTAATCCGGTTCATATAAGGGCTTGAAAAATATTTTAAAGGAAATGTCTATAGTATTTCAAAAATTAAAAATGCTTACCTTATACACTAAAAACCACGTGAATCCTTTAAAACAGACAACAAAGCAAAGTACGCTATAAGATATACGCGGGCGCGCAACAATGTCGCAATCAGTGGATTGAGAGGCCGGGAGGAAGAGCCGGTGGCAGCCGATAAAAAAAGCAGTGCTGCCAATGTTACGAAAATTATCCGCGAAGTTTGATCAGTTGAAAGAAATTTATGGGAAACAATATTCATTATGAAGACAATGTTTATTTACTCGTTTCTCCACAAATTTATTCGCAATCAGAAAATAAAAAAAAATAAAAAATATATCAATTATGTTAGAGTGTCGACAGGAGTAAATGTGATACGGAATCAATAAGTTAAACTTTGATTCACGATGTGTCAAATAATTGAGAAGATTCTTTTTTCAAGTTTAGCCAGAATTGAGGGTCCATTGATACACGCTTTGAAAAGCGGAGTTGAATCAACTCCGATTCGACCCAATTGAAGCCCCGCTATAAGGAGTGAAATATGTTTTCCAATTTGAGTTGAAGAAACTCTTTATGGATCTGAAAATCGTTTATTAGGCTGAATTGATTATTTTTATTCCGAATCGAGAAAAAACAACTCAAACAAAACAAAAAAAATGGCACAAGCTTCCAGTGGAACCGTGGTAAAATATACCTGTAACCCCGCCTCACGACCCTCACGATCGTGAGTTGAGTGACCACATGCACGACGGAATCACAATGAAGGGCCGAGTAAACCCTGATGTGTCTTGAGGACACGGAGCGACCCAAGAATGCATCTCTGCATTCATCCAGCAAGAGCCACGACATATTTCTAGCATATAATATACATGCATATTGAAAACTTATTTACCAATTATTATTGTATGCCTACATTTTTATTGCAAAAATAAGGTTCATCAACCTCTCTAAATAACCTGGATCTTTCAAAAAAACAACGGATATTCATGAAAAATTTAATATCTCCCTTCAGTCCTAAAAAATAATAAAAAAAGTGCTTCACGTATCAACAATTCAAATGGAGTTTCCTAAAAGCGTCTCAGTTCTATATGGAAAAATTTATGGAAGCAATAACCAATACCAGCTAACTGTTTCCTACAAACAGTGAAAGTTCTAATCTTTATGTTGTGACAAAAAAAATTATAAATGATTTGTTTATTATTCCAAATTTTCTCTATGTCTCACTGACCATATTATCACACCTGATTACCTTATTACTTGTGGTTTTATTTTCTATCTTTATTTGAAATTTTTAAAATTCAATTTAAAAATAATCCCTTCTCGTATATTCAAATAAAGGAAGAATATTTTTGATGAACCTCTTAAAAAGGAAATTTGAATACTGAAAAGCAAGCAAATAATATTTGAAAAAAATTGGGAAATTAGTAAATAATAATACAGACAACTTCAGAATTTCGGAAAAGCCACTTAAGAAGCGGAATCAATAAAGAACAAAAATTAAAGAATATTTATAATCACGCCAAAATGAAGAAAACATAAATTACCAAGTAAACTTTTTCCGAATGCAAAAATTTGTATTGTACTGTGGACGTTTGCGAAAAATCTGATGGGAAAGAAGGAGGGAATTTCCCCAGTATAGCTAAAATTTTTAGAATCTGAAAAATTGTATCTCGTGTTTGTTTTTGTTTGATGAACTATTTTGAGAGTTTCTTTCTTCGTCGATTTTTTTTTTGCAATGGTATCTTCTATAAAAATGATTGAATTTCAAGTTAGACAAAAATTCTTCGAGCAGTTTTTGGTAATGCTCGCGTTTTTCACCGAATTCGGTATTATTATGAGCAGCAAATTAGTGTGATGAAGAGAAAATTTTTAATGTAAAATGAATAATTTATCAACTTTTTTCTTCACAAAAAAAAAGATATCCCTTGTCATTTGAGGAAAGAAGGTGGCTGCAATTAGTTATTGCTTCAACAAATTATTTTGGAAGGAACTGAGAGGTTGGGAAACCTTATTTTTGTAATAAAAATGTTAGGATATTTCATTACATTAGTAGATAAAATTCGAATATATACAATTACAAAGCTCTTTTTGACCTACGGTTCTATTTTCACTCAGAGGAAAAATACTAGAAAATCGAAATTTTCATTTTGCGGCAAAACCATGCGGGAATAGTGACATTAAAAAAAATTCCATTTTTGGTCTAAACTATTCGATATAAGAAAAAAACTCTTTATTTCTAAAATATATACAAAAAAAATCCTCTTAAGGTATTCATTTATGAGACGCTATTTTAATCTTGAAATTTCACTGAAAATAAAAAAAATTTACTTTCTGGCTCGGATCTTTCTTTAAAAGTTTTCTCAAAAATTAAATATTGGATAAATATTACTCAGTTACACCTTGGTAATATTTAACAAACATTGCTTTTACTCTAAATCCCTAGGACCGGAAACCTGGTCCAAGCAATGGCCAAAATAAATCTGTGCCACTGGACCAGAATTTTTTGTCAATGCAGGATCTGAATTTCTCGGGATCTAAAATATAGATTGCGCTAGTATCGCAAGCAAGCAACAAACAAGCAAGGAGGTCGAATTTTTAACATACATTTTAATTTTTGCAGAAAATTAATTTAACGATTGTTATGTGAAGTAAAAACTGAATGATTAGTATTGGAAATGATTACTTCTCAATAACAAAGTGCTTAAATTAAATTTTCATCGTATAGAGTGAAGAAGCACGTTTATTTTTAAACTGTTTTTGCTCGAAGGAACAATTATTTCATCATATCAAGTAACTCTTATCATATTTTGAGCTTAAATATACTTTATGTAATGTATACGGTGAACAATCTGATTCAAAATATTCAGAGTATATGAGGAATAGACAATCAGAACTAAAATATCAAATCTAACCTAAAACTTTAGGGTGATACTTTTCTAGATTCATAATATTTCATGAATAAATTGATATATAAAGAGTCTGAGTTTATTTTTGCGTCAATAAAAGTTTCTTTATTATTATAATTTACTGAAACTCACATGATGTAGTAAAATAAATGTTTTTTTTAGAAATATATGTTTTGACAGTAAATGTGTTTTTTCACTGTATATGATGGAAATTCCGTCCGAAATACTTTGTTTTCGATGGATACATTTTTGCATTGCTGACTCATTGCTTTAAACTGCAAAAGAAAATCGTGAATTGATTTTCATGCAAAAATTGAAATGCATCTTAAAACTGTATAACTCACTTGCGCTCGTTAACCTTTTAACCGCACTAGAATTATACATGGCGTTATACAATTCTGCGGTTCACAATATCCCCGGTCCAAGCTTGGACCGGAAAACGTTTTCCGGGTCCACTGGACCAGGAAGTCAGTCCATTGGACCAGAATCGCAGGTTTGGTCATTGCTTATACCATAATTCTGGTCCAAGGCATTTAGAGTGTAAATCTTGTTACAAAAAGATTTAGTCAATTCAATTTTTCCTTCAACTTTCAAGCTTAATTTGTTTTGAACATGAAGATTTACTCATAAATGGAACGAAAAAGGTGGCAAGTTTCACCTGATGCAAGTCTCACCTGTGTCAAGTCTCTTTGTGTCAGCTCTCACCTAATGCAAGTCTCACCTGTGACATGTCTCTTTGTGGCAGGTCTCACATGTGGAAAGTCTCACCTGTGACATGTCTCTTTGTGGCAGGTCTCACCTGTGGAAAGTCTCACCTGTGACATGTCTCTTTGTGGCAGGTCTCACCTGTGGAAAGTCTCACCTGTAACAAGTCTCTTTGTGACAGGTCTCATATGATGCAAGTCTCATCTGTGGTGAGTCTCTTTGTGGCAGGTCTCACCTGATGCAATTCTCACCTGTGGTGAATCTCTTTGTGGCAGATCTCACCTGATGCAATTCTCCCCTGTGGCAAGTCCCTTTGTGGCAGGTCTCACCTGATGCAAGCCTCAGCTAATGCAAGTCTCACCCGCGGCAAGTCTCTTTGTGGCCAGTCTCACCTGGTGCAAGCCTCACCTAATGCGAGTCTCACCTGTGACATGTCTCTTTGTGGCAGGTCTCACCTGTGGAAAGTCTCACCTGTGACAAGTCTATTTGTGACAGGTCTCATATGATGCAAGTATCATCTGTGGTGAGTCTCTTTGTGGCAGGTCTCACCTGATGCGATTCTCACCTGTGGTGAATCTCTTTGTGGCAGGTCTCACCTGATGCAATTCCCACCTGTGACAAGTCCCTTTGTGGCAGGTCTCACCTGATGCAAGCCTCAGCTAATGCAAGTCTCACCCGCGGCAAGTTTCTTTGTGGCCGGTCTCACCTGGTGCAAGCCTCACCTAATGCGAGTCTCACATGTGGCAAGTCTCACCTGCGACAAGTCTCTTTGTGGCAGGTCTGACCTGATGCAAGTCTCACCTGTGGCAATTCTCATCTGCGGCAAGTCTACCTTGCGGAATCTCTCCCGAGTAGATTGCCAATATTGTGGCAAGCCTCACGAATCGAATTTTCTACCAACGGCATTACTCTTCTTCCAAAGTGGCGAAAGTGTGGCATCTCTCCCCTTAGAAAAATTTAAAGAGGTAGAATACTCTTCGTGGAAATTATGCAGGTTATATACCTCTCTCCTCTCCCAAGTCTTGTAGGGAGCGGGAGGGCACCTCTGTGATTGATCATGAAAATAATGTAGGTAGCGTAGCCAAGAATGTTAAATCGAGTTAGGGAGAGCTGATGCTGCACTGCTGCCACTTAAGAGGGAGAGAGATGCCGCTGGTAGACGATTCGGTTCGGGACGCTTGCCATAAAAGTTACAATCTACTCGGGAGGGATGCCACAAGGGAGACTTGCCACATGAGAGACATGCCGCAAGGTAGACTTGCTGCCGGTGAGACTTGTCGCATAGAGACTTTTTAAAGGCGAGAATTGACGGAAGATGAGACTTGCCGTATGTGACTCGATATGGACCAAGTTAGTTTTGCATATAGATTTGAAATTTTCGACATCGAATGTAAAAAAAACTAATAGTCTTACCATAAAACTGAGGGTATCAGTCAATTCGTCTCAGCAATATCTATTGGAGAATTCCTAATTAGATTAAAAGATAATTTTTCGAATAAATAAATTGTTATCAAATATTTGGCCACTTGGTAGTCACTTTAATAAGTAAAAATTTGGAAATTCGCAAAAATATTAATTTAAACAATCTTTTCATCCGCTCCATGCTTACTTTACACAGTGAAAGTCCGCGTATGTATATTTGAATTTTGGGACTCTCATTGAATCAAAACTAACAATTCTTCCAAAAAACCAGAGACATCAATGAACTCCTTTAAGTAATATCCTTTGGAGATTTTGAAATCAGAATGAAAAAATAATTTTTCATACAATTACATCAATTATAACTAACAGGATTTTTTAGCAACTATGGAATAACAATAAAAAACAAGAAAACTTTGGTTTCCTGAAATTCATATTTTTTGCAATTTTCCAAATTTTTCTCATTAAAGTGGCTACGAAGAACATTCCTACGTTTCAAACAAACTTTTGTTGTTATTAAACATTTGTTATTCATGAAAATTAAAAAAAAAATGATAGTTTAGATAATCACTTCTGGAACGAAGTTGCTTATCGCACTTTACGCTGCAGACGCTTGGCGGATGTGATACGCCATAAGAGCTTCATGTATATCTATCTCAGGTCTTTACCAATTTTAACGACATGGCCCACATGCTTAAAACTTTTAGGTAAAAAATATTGTCTTCGTCTATTCTATTTATAAGTAGATGAACTATGTTCCAACCGGGTGTCCCAAAAACAACTCACGTGTTTTTATTTCATTCGGATTTCAAAATCCTAAATGGGAATAAAAAGAATGCTGGGTTAAAAAACTAAGTAATGCAAATGGTTGGTATGTGTGGGTAATGATAATATCTTCTCTTGTTATAACGTTATTTCACGAATTTGGATGTCGGAACGTGAAAAATTATAAAAAATTTTTATAAACATTTCCATTGTTCAAATAATTATTATTATTCAGCCATTGAAAATTCTCCACGGGTTATTCCTATCTGTTACCTGTTCATGCCATCAAAATTGTTATCGGGTTGATACTTTTGTTCATAACAATGTCCAAATATTAAATAACACTTTATTTGTTCAACATTTTTTATTCCTAATCCAATTCGAAATTCTTCGAAAGATATTGCTGAGATATTGCTGACCCTTAGTTTCATGATAGGACTGTTAGTTTTTTTACCGAAGTGTCTCGTCGTCCCGAATATCGGAACCACTAGCAATTTTGCGCGTTCGGCTAGTCATCCCAAATTTTGGGACTAGTCTATTTTCGCCATTTGGCTAGTCATCCCGAAAACAATGTATTCAATAATAATTTTACTCCCTCCTGGTGGGCAAAACTTAGGAAAACCACTGCTGGTCTTCGTAACACTCAGCACAGAAGACTCCCGTTTAGCTGAACCGCTACGCGACGTAAACATTCGTTTAGCTGAACTCGGGAGGAATTCCCACCACTGTCTCCCTACGCATGGGTGTTTCTAGAGTCGACTTCTAATTGGTTGCTACCATCAGTTGCTTTCTTCTGGGGGCAGAGGGGGCCGCTCGAGTTCAGCTAAACGAGAGTTCAGCTAAACGGAAGTCTTCTGTATTTTTATCTTTGCCTCATTGTTTGGCTAATTACTGTCAAAAAAAGGAATATTCAACCTACTCATCAAGTTTTACATTGAAAACACTAATTCCCATGAAAAATGTCATGGTTGATAGTTTAAGAGGAAACGATATTTATTTAAAATGAGAATTAGTTCAACTGAACCAAAGAGACAGAATTGTCAACAAAACAGGTAAATTCAAACCAAAACAGAATAATTATTAACCAAACAGCTGCATTTCGAAGCCACAAAAACGAATTTTCTACGGAACTGTTAAATTTTCAACCAAAATGTTAAGTCATCAACCAAAAAAGAAGAATTCTTGTCCAAACAGTTGCATTTCTGAGAATAAAAGATGAATTTTGGAACCAAAAAGACGAATTCTCGACCAAGTAATAAAATTTTCAACTTAAATAAAAAAATTTTGAAACCAAAAGGATCAATTTTTAACAGAACCGTTCAATTGTCAACCAAAAAGGATGAATATAGGTTGTACACCCTCCCCTTTTCCAAAGTCTAGTGAGGGCGGAAAGTTTTCACTGTGACTGGTCATAAATATAATATAGGTTGTACACCTCCCCTTTTTCCCAAGTCCGGTACGGGCGGAAAGTCACC
The DNA here is from genome assembly GCA_011762715.2 of Neuroterus valhalla. Classification (NCBI taxonomy): domain Eukaryota; kingdom Metazoa; phylum Arthropoda; class Insecta; order Hymenoptera; family Cynipidae; genus Neuroterus; species Neuroterus valhalla. Next base: position 16,341 of record WSXT02192922.1, read on the forward strand.
GCTGTGACTGGTCATAGAAATAATTTAGGTCACTCACCTCCCCCTTTTCTCAAGTCTGTTTGGATAGGATATTAATTTCATAAACCATAAGTGCATTATTAGAATTTTTTTCCGGACGACTAGCTAACTTGTGAAAATAGACTAGTCTGCTGATGTTTGTGCACTAAAGAGGGGGAAAATTCATAATAATTACATTATTTTTGGGACGAACAGCCGAATGATGATACTAGGCTAGTCGTCCCGAATTTCAGGACGACTAGCGAAAAGTGGAAATATGGAAATACGCAGCCTTTTTTTACAATTGGTGTCCAAAATTTCAAATCTATATGTATTGCTAACTTTAGCGTCGTACTATTTTACCATTTCAGACCAATAAATGCATAAAGCCGCTAGGATAGCGGGCTTGAAATTACAATGATTTGTTGCAGTTAAAATGTAATTTTGAAACAGAAAGTGTGAATGGTTGAGAAACTCGCGTTTTTCTTAAATCTATGTTAAAGAGAAAAAATGTTTGATGAAAACATACCATTTGGTGTAAATGCACTATAATTACCTGGAGGGCATCAGGGCTCAGGCCCACTTCACTATTGACTCTATTTGAGATTTTTGTAGATGATCCTACTATTTTGCAACTATTTTGAAAAATGCCTCTAATTCCACTATTCTCTCGTAATTCTACTGCTAATGCGACTATTTTTTCACTTAACTTTTGACAATATTTTTTACTTATTTACTAAATGGCTAAAATGACATGTCTACCATCTCAAGTATATAAATAAATGAATACATACCAGAAATAAACAGCCCTAAAGCTCACATGCAACAATAAACTTAAAATTCGGGTTCTTGATGTTGCGTAAGTTCTCGGTCTACTTGCCCAATCCTTTTTTTGAAAAACCTAATTTAAATTCTACCTTTCGCCTGGCGCGATGACGCGATGCCAGCCCTTGTCAGGAATACATAATATTCACGAAAGGAACGTCTATCGGTTCAAGCTACGGAATTGAAATTAGGGAAAATTACTCAGAGGTTAGAAACGTAGTTATATATTTGAAATTACTATTAACATGTTGGTCTAAAAATCCTACTTCTGGAGCTGCAGAATTATTCTTTGATTAAATAATTAAAATAATTTTGTGCAGCACTCCTATGCTAGGCTCAATTTCCAGTTCATAGGTTAGGAAATCTGAAAAAATTTAGTTCTTCTTCTTTATTTATAATGTGTCCCCTGAAGGGCTTTACATAACTTCCGTTACTTTACATACAAAAATTTTCTTCTTTCCTCTTATACTAACTTATTTCCTAATATATGTATACATATATACATAATATAAAACTCTTATTTTAACGCAGAACGCAATGTGAGCGAGTAAACTATACCTGGCCAACATTCTCCGCTCCATATTCTATTGCACATTATTCATGCCTATTCCTTTAGTAAACTCCCTCCATTTTCCAAACTTCATTTGGAATTTCACCCAGACCTGGAGTTTTCCCCCCTCTTCCCTCTTCCCTCATCCCTCATCACTCTTCCCTCTCCCCTTTCTTCCACCCTTTCCTCTCTTCCACCCTTCCTTATTTTATTCCCTACCCCTCCTAGCAGATCCATGAAATACTTTTTCTATTCTACCATCTCAATATCCTGGTTTACCCTTTTCCTTCTCATTCTCTCTTCATTTACGACTTTCCAAACCTCTTCTTCTGTTCTAGCCTTCTCCGTCTCTTCTTCAAACCTCATATTTTTCTTCTCTTTTTTCTGATCACACCTCTCAGTATGTTCCTTCTTATTCATTCTTTTTCTCTCTATATTCTTCATCCGATCCATTTCCGTTCCCTCCTCCTCTAACTTCTTTCTTGCTTGTTTCTTCTAATACTCTTTTTATTTCTTCTATCATTATTCCCATCACTTCATTTACATTCCCTTCTCCTATTTTTACACCCTGTAGCTCCTCTTTTAGATGCTATTTCCCTTCTATTCACAAATCTCCTTATCACCCTCTAACGTCAGTATTAATGCAAAGTGATCAGAATCTATATATTCTCCTACCTCTAGTTTCTTGACTTTCTCTGTTACCTCGTCGTCTATTATCATATAGTCAATGACCGTTCCCTTCTCAGCTCCCGAACTTGTAGATTCACCATCCTCATCCTCCTCTATTTTTCCGTTTATGACAAACCATTCCATTTCCTCTAAGAACTTCAACAATTTCTTCCCTTCCCCATTCAGTATCTTGTTTTCGGATTTTCTTCTTCGTTATTCTCCCTATTCCCGTCCTCCTTTATCTCCTGCTCGTGCATTAATATCTCCTTCTTTTACTAGCCTGATCTCGTCTTCATTTTCTGCCATCAGTTCATTTATCTCCTTAGATTTCTCCTGCATATCTCTGTTCACATACAGTCCCACTATCTTCCATTTATCTCCTCCCATCTTTAACTCTTCTACCAATAATCTTTCAATTCTTTCCTATATCACTCTCCTATCCTTCTCTGCTAGATTTTCCTTCCTTGTTCTCACTACCATTCCTCCTATTGCTCTGCCTTTCCTATTCCTCCTCGGCGTGTTTTGAATCTATCAACCGTAACCCCTTGGTAACCTTCCCCTCACTCTGTTCCATCCTTTTTCATCCATACACGTTTTCATTATCACTATAACCTCCAACCGTTCCGAAATTCTCGTGAATTCTCTATCTTTCCTCTTCGATCCTGCTGCATTTCAGTAACATATTTTCCACTTACCCCTTCCTTCCTTTCCTTTTTCTTTTTTCTTTCTACTATTTATTATTCCCCCCTCTTCCCTCTCTTTTTCTTCCAATCCTCCAAACCCGTACATTTTACTAACTTTTCTGTCTCTTCATTCCAATCCCAACATAAATCTTGTTTTTTTTTTATTTTCTCATACTTCAACCACGTTTCTTTGCCATTCTTTTTCTCCTCTTCCGCTATTTTTCTGTACTTATCCTGCATATTCATTACTTCTTCTACCAATACCTTAGAATTGATCCTATTTAGCACTTCTTGTACACCTTCCCAGTCAGAAATCGCCAACGTTGTGCCGACTTAACAAAACTTCCAACTGCGGCCCAACGTTGGTTACCAACACTTGGCTTCCAAGGTTAAGCCAACGTTGAGCAACCCAAAGAACCAACGTCAACTCAACGTTGGATGCAAGACTTGGCCACCAACGTTTTGCCAACGTTGGGTAACCCA
>WSXT02192932.1:0-19545 GCA_011762715.2 Neuroterus valhalla
TATATACATTTCGCAAAACATGCCTCAAATTTGGTCCGCCAATTAGAATTTTTCATTTCGAAGTTATTCTCTGACTTCTACAATTCAGAACACGTAGAATATAAATACTTTACGAAGAAGTGTAAACCTCCTGACTTCTAGCTGGCTTTTCTGGTTTTCAACTACTGTGTAGCGGAGCGGAAGCGAGTGCTTTTGCTCTGCTGTCGAACGAAAATATTTCACAAAGTTATCAAGATGCAGTGGAAGTAGAAAATTTGTGAATAAAACCTTTTTCCTGGATATTTTGGATCTGCAAGCTTTTTTTCATTTTTATAGAAAAATGGTATCAAATAAATTTCCGATTGGGAGGCGTACAGTTCTAGCTTCATTTTTTTTGAAAGAAAAGAAAGGATTCCTTTCTGCAATCTGGTATGTTTTTAGAAAACGAAGATGATTGACATTTCTTAAGAATCCTATGCTGATCTCATTATTATTCGGAGGTAACAACGATAATTTAGAAGTTGGGAAAAAACACGATAGGGATGGTTTTTCTGAGAAGTAAATTTTTAGTTTCTTCTGTCTTTTATACGAGTTTGTTGAAAAGTTTGAAAATGAATATCTTCCTTTGAAATCTTAGACACATTACTCAAAGAAAACAAACAAATTTTTGTTCGTTTCATTAACATGGTCTTCATACTGATAACTTTTGACCTTTTGCATTCTTCTAAAACTGTTTTGGGATTTTTATAGAACCTGTTGAAATATGAATTTCCGAGCTAAAATCTATTAAATATATATGTTTGGATGCATTATTTGATTGCAATTCGAGAAATGGGTAGCGTAGATGAAAAATGTAAAATAAAGTGCACGATTGTGTAATATTACCAACTGTATTGAAACAGAAATTATTTACACACCTAATCTATTTACCCTAATTTATTCGCGTGAAGAATAAATTCTTCAATATATGAAGATTCCACCTGTTTGAAATATGATTTTCATTCCTAATTGAAAATTCCTTCATTATTCTGCAAAAAGCTCCATTTCGATCATTTAAATAAACTTCAAAAATAATTTTTCCTGTCACCCGGAATAGAACAGTTCGAATCCTGAGAATGACGAGTGAATGGGAAATATTTGGTTTGTTTGCCTTCAAACACAGAAATTTCATTCGAGAAGTGTTTACGCCTCTCCTTGAATCTTGAGAGAACATTATTTATATTTTTTCGAGGGCTTATTTGACGTCGTATCTACGGTCATAAAATCAACGAGATGAGGTTTCGATTCAAAAAAAAGGATTCACATACTTTAATGCTTGTTGCTATATTTTTAAAATTTGCCTTTCATGATAAAGTATCGTAATTGAGAAGAGAGTTATCCTATGACAATCGGTTGGATCATTATGTGTTTTGTGGTTTTTATTTGGGAGAATATTCTTCCAGTCATCCTGTAAAATTTAATTTTTGTATGATAACCTCATGTATATCTTACATGGACTAGAAAGTTGCAAAAACAGAAAATAAGGAAAGAATTTTTTTTCTTCTCCTCAGTTTTCAAGACGCTCGTCGTTCTTGTAAGTCCACGGTGGATACACCCGGAAATGTGATCTATAAACTTTGTGACTTGGCAACGGCATTGCCAGGTATATGCAATGACAGAATGGCATATCGCCCCAATCATTTCTGCCGCCACTTCTATGCCTACGCGTATTCACATCGTACACAGCAAACTGGTCAGCATATTTTTCCACGTTATTTTCTTCATTCATCTCAAATTCCGATGGACTATGACGAGCAATATTATGACCATCTTTCGGCTCAAGCACGGTGAGAATTGATTCATAATTTTTTTCCAGAGTTCGTATGAAATAATTAAAGTTCCTAGGATGTACTTGTCCACTCTGCAACCAGGGAGGTACTTTCAAATAAGGCATTCCTTGGAGATTTCCGTGATAAGTAGTGCCATCCGACATTGTAATAATCAGGGTTCCTGCAGGCGGTGAATAATGGTGATATCCAGTTGCACCTAGTTTTGAACAAGGAAGAACCAATAATGAAATTTTCCCACGCTGACAAGGTGCCGTCCATGAACAACGTTACGAATTTTCTATTATTATGCCTTTCCTATCTTCTCTCCCCACCCCCTTGTCGTCAAACGTAACATAGCCATAGAATCGTGAGAAAATGATTTTTGAGCAAATACATAGTGAAGTCTCTGAACAAAAAGTTCAATTATTAGGTAAAAAAGACGAAAACTTGAATTTTCAGCAAAACAGATAATTAGAAGGTGTCACAGCATGACTGCACAATAGGTGGTCCAAAAATTTTTTTCGAATTTTTATGCAAAACGCCCAAAAATTTGTTCGAATCCACAAAAAAATGAAAGAATTTTTTATGTTATGAAAAAAATAAAATATTACTTTTCAAATATCACCCCCATGAGTCAGTTTTATAGGGTCCCAAAAAACCCCTATACGTGGAAAAATGGGTTTTTCGAGTTTTTCGCGCTAATTATGAGTTGTTTGCAGTTTTTAACGCACACTGTTTCAAATACATGAAATACTACTTTATACTGATAATAAGATGTTCATTGAAATTGTTTAAACAATTTATTATTGTTTTAAGAAACTTTCTCTTGGTTATAATAAGTTAAAGTTGCCAAAAATAATTGTTTAAACAATATGCTATTATTCATAACAATATTCTTTAGAATGATGCTACAAAATTGCGACTTTTTCTGTAATTTACACCTTTTTTCCACTTTTTACTTGGAATGGGTAATTATTTAATTTAATTTAGCAAAAACAATTGAAGGATGTGGGATCAAAAGGGCCTAACCAACACTTTCTTCGAAATTGAGTTTTCCACATTTTTTGATTCTCTGAACAAATCCCCATCACGAGGTGTATTGCAGAGAAATTTTTTTTATTTTTTCACCTCAAAAAAAATTATTGAAAAGCGCTTAGGGCCTATCTCGAGGGGTTCCGAGGGATCAAAAGGGCCGAACTCCCTATAGAGTTTCATAGGAGATCATGTTCTCGCAAGATTTTCCGAGGTTCTAGCATTCGGTGTTGATGCTGGAAACATTTGAATTTTCCAGGGTAATGCACAAGGCTAAGATGCAATTGCCTACGGTCAATAATTTCTCTTTTTTTGTGGTTATGTGTAAATATTGATCCATAAACCGGTCAATCTCGAGAACCGCCTTAGCTATTTCGTCTCATTTATCGGTGAGTTAATCAGAATTTCAAAAAAGTGCAAATAGGACGTTGTAGAGCAAAGCGTCACAAATATTTTTTTTTTTTTGTAGAGCTCAAATTGACGGAGTATACCGCGTAAAAGTGAAGCGCGGAGCCGGTCCAGAATGCGCGGTGAGGAATATGTGACGCTTAGCAGAAAAACAATTCCTGCGCGTGAACATCCATCTGGCGATAAAAGTCCAATAATTTGTTATTATTGTAGAATGAAATAAATTATTGAATTTATCATTAAATCTAAAACCTACCCTCCTTTTGTGGTAATAATATGAACAGATATGTAAATTAAAAAATTGCCAATAAACAGTTACTAAAATTTTACAGTTCAATGAAAACAAGAAATAAATCGAAAAATTACACGGAGATTAAAGGAATATAAGAAAATTCACTCAAATTTAATAATAATAACAAGAAATAAGTTGAAAAATATCCAATAAATAAGCATTATCTGAAAAGTTTAAATTTATTAACAGTAACAGTAAGTGAGTAGACAATTTTTTCATGCAAACTAAGTAAACAAATATGAACTTACATACAAATTTTTATTGCATGAACTTATTTATTTATTTCATTCAATTTTTATTGTTATAACTTCATCAAAAGTAATTTAATTTTATAAACTTTCTTTTAAACTTTTTTACTTATTTCCTCAAATGAAATTTGTAATATAATATGAACTAGAATACAATTTCTTCAAATGTGAATTGAGTGGAAAAATACGAAATCAAATATTGAAATTCAACGGCAATAAAAAAAAAATTGATAGAAAAATGTACGATCAGATAATCTGTATCGCAAGTGTTGTAATTCAATAAGATGAACAATAAATGAGTACAAAATTGAAAAAGTAGATTGACTCGATAAACAATTATCGAAATAATGAAATTCAATAACAATAACAAAATAAAGAAATGCGTATTGACTAAATAGAATTTTACTTCAGATATCTTGCAAGTACATGGCTCGGCGCAGTTAGGCCCTTTTGATCCCTCGGTACCCCTCGAGTTAGGCCCCTGCTTATTTCAAACACTCAGAGTGTACTTTCTAAAAATCAATCACTTTCATCAATAACTTTCGAAATGTTAAAGGTTTTTTCAACGCCCTGTAAAATTATGAAAATGTTGGTTATGCCCTTTCGATTCCACGCCCTTCAATTGTTTAAATAAATTGTGAATGTTTATAGATATCTTTTTCTAGAATAATACCACATAGTTGCGGTTTTTTCCTTAAATTTTAGGCTCTTTATCACTTTTCAATTAGAGGGGAGTAATAATTAATTCATGTTAAAAAACAAATTATTTAAACAATTTATTATTATTGCTAATAATATTTTCTTTGCCTAATGATAGAAACTTGCTTTTCTCCTGAAATTCAAAACTTTTCGCTTACTTTTCACATAGTTAATTTAATTTTACAGAAATAATTGTTTAAACATATTATTATTGTTAATACTCATCTTCACTCAGACTAGTGCTGAAAAGTTGCGGTTTTTTTCTAAACTATTAAGTTTGTCATTAACCTATCAATTAGTTAGGTAATAATTAATGGGAGTTAACGAACATGCTTATTTAAACAATTCATTATCATTGCTTATAATATTTTCTTTGCTTGATGATGATATTCAATTTAATTTAACAAAAATAATTGTTTAAATAAATAAATATTGTTTATACGTGTCTTCTCTTAGACTGGTGCTAAACAGTTGCGGTTTGTTTCTGAACTATTAAGCTTTCTATCAACTTCTCACTTAATGAGGTAATATGTAAAGCAAGATACAAACATGCTTATTTATAGAATTGATTATTGTTCATGACCATTTTCTCTTAGATAAGTGCTAGAAAGTTGTGGTTTTTTCTTAAATGTTTAACTTTACTCTACCTCTTCAGCTGTGAACATATAATAAATGAACATTAGAGAGAATCATATTATACTTAGTATTGTATTCTTTTAGGTAAATTATTTTGGTCCTTTTCTAATATTAAGAAAAATAATTGAAACAAAAGAGCTCTTATACAAAAGTGACAAAAAGAAAGAATTGAATAATTCAAAGTAGGTGTAAGGACTAGGTCTGTAAATGATTTGTCAAAGTTTTGTTTTTAGTTACAACGAGAAATGTATTCCAAAGGGAAAAAAAAATAATTTGTAATTTCCCCTCCGGGGAAATAAGAGCTCTTTTGTTTTAATTATTTTTCTTAACATTGGAAAAAGAACAAAAATAATATACCCAAAAGAATTCAATACTGCGTACGATATGATTCTTTCTACTGTTTATTTATCATATGTTCACAGCTGGAAAGGTAGAGCAAAGTTGAACATTTCAGAAAAAACCACAACTTTCTAGCACTTATCTAAGAGAAAATGGTCATGAATAGTAATAAATTGTTTAAATAGGCATTTTTGTTAACTCGCATTAATTATTACCTCATCAAATGAGAAGTGGATAAAAAGCTTAATAGTTTAGAAGCAAACTGCAACTTTTTAAGACTAGTTTAAGAGGAGATTGGTATTAACAATGAAAATTTATTTTAAATAATTGTTTCTGTTAGGTCAGATTAAATATTAAGTCACTTCAAGTGAAGAGTGGGCAGAAAGAATAAAATTTAGGAAAAAACCGCAAGTTTCTATCACTAAGCAAAAAAAAAAATTATTAGCGATGATAATAAATTATTCAAATAGTTTGTTTTTAACATGAATTAATTATTACTTTACTCTAATTGAAAAGTGGGAAAAAGTTTAAAATTTCAGGAAAAACGGCAACTATGTAGTAATAATCTAAAAGAAGATAGCTATAAACATTCACAATTTGTTTAAGCAATTATTTTTCTAAATTATAATAAATAATTACTCACTGCAAGTAAAAAGTGGACAAAAAGTTGTAAATTTCAGAAAAAACCGCAACTTTGTCGCATTATTCTGAAAGAATATTGTTATGAATAATAACAAACTGTTTAAACAATTATTTTTGGTATTTTAATTTGATTATTACCTCGCTCTAGCTGGAACGTTAGAAATAAGTTTAAAAATCAAGAAAAAACCTTGACATTCCAATCCTTTTTGGAAGAAAGTTGCTAAAACCAATAATAAATTGTTTAAACAATTTAAATAAACATCGAATGAACAGTATAAAGTAGAAGCTGCGTTAAAAAAATGGCAAAAAAAAAATTAGCGCAAAAAACACGAAAAACTCAATTTTTCACTTATGGCGGTTTTTTGGGACCCTATAAAACAGACTAATAGGGGAGATATTTGAAAAGTAATATATTATTCGCATTCTGTTACCAATCGTTAAGAGAAATGGTGAATTGTGAACTCGATTCATCTAATATTGAGATTTCTGATGAAATGTTGAAATGTTTTTTTTTTTTTGAAACCAAAAATAATGCATTTATTTTTTTGTGTATTCGAACAAATTACATTCCACGCATAGGAAAATTTTGGTCCCTACCCAATTTGTTGAATGGTATGACTCTGTTATCTTATCCATGTCAATAATTTTTATTATTGCATCACCGAATAAGTACGAACATAATTGTGAAGCACATGTACTTTATGTAATTCTTCGAATAGTTCAAACAATTTAGGAATGATTAATTCCTCTCTAAATATCTCCATTAGTTCTTGCGATACTTATTCCTCAAGGATTTTCTAACAAGACAGTTTTTTCTTCCAACTGTGGAAAATGAATAAAATTATAATAAGAAGTCTAATTTTGTTCTACACTACAGTCCCATAATGCGTGATGAGCGCATATCAACTATGAAATCTGCAACCCGAGAAATTAATTTGAAAACCAAGGATCTAACGACCGAATTCAGATAAATCCTATCGAATATACATATTGAAGTTTCAAAAAAACAAGTTTAAAAGTGAAATACCTGAAGAGAAAAAGGAACAAAGATAAGAAAGAAAGCAACCTCCATTACCCTGCTTTCTTCCTTTTTATTTTTCATCTTTTTTTATTTTTATTTTTTCCCTCAAGAAAAACACAAAACAAAAATATTTGAAATATCAACCAACGTTGCAGAGTTCACCCAACACCCTTGTCAAGGTAACGAATCTCCCAGAAGGTCAAAATCCATGAGGAACCATGGCCGCTCTCTATCTGAAATTCCACTGGAATAAAAGCCGGGAAACAGAAAAAACATAAATAAGAGAATTGAGAGGTTGCTTTCTCTCTTATCTTCACTCTTTTTTCTCTTTACATTATTTATTTTTACGCTTTTTCTCTGAAATTTTATTAGGTATATTCGAAGGTGTTTGTCCGAATTTGGTCGTTGGATTCTTCGGTCCTTGCTAAATTTCCAGGAGTTGCAGGTCTCTACTCGAATTTCGGAAGTTGAAGAGAAATTTGAAATTATCCTTTTTTCAATTTCGAATTTCTCAATGTTTTTTTTTCTTTTTTTTTTTTGTATCAACGATATTATTGGAATGATTCCCCATTTCGAGCTTGCTCTATGTTTCAGAATGCTTCTGTCGTTTCGTGAATACATGTTGAATAGAGCCCTAGGAAACAATTTCGAATGAAACAATCAATGGTTTTTGAATAATGTTGAGACCACAGACGATTTTTGACGATACTTGCTCAAAACTGCTGTCCACTTGGAAACATTAGCGATAGCTTTTCCGATAAGTAACGTAATGTCTTTTAATTATCAAACAAAGAAGATGTCTTTTATACCATAAAATGTGTATTTGCAATCCGAAGAGTCGACTTTATAACGAAAAACTTCATTTTCAACCACGAAAGATTTCTCTTCTCTTAGGGAAGATCTTTAATCCAGCAACTCAAATTTCCCTCAACATTGGTTAAATTTTCATCAACACATAAGACTCATGAAGAATCTCTATTTTTTATGAAGCAGGTAAGCTTTAAATAGAATATTTGAATTTTTATCTAGCATTGTTGAATTTTCTTCACATACAACGACGAATTCTCAAATAACAATATTAATCGTTGATTGATTATTTTTTAAAAATGTTTTCGAATAGCAAGATTTTCCAACAACAAAAAAATTTAATTTTGAACATAGAATTAATCAACCAAACTGTTAGATTCTCGAACCAATAAGACCATTTTTTGGAAAAAAGTTTAATTTTTATGCTAGAAAAATAAATTTCCAACAAAAAAGGTAGCAGTCGATATCTTTACTGGAAATTTTAAAATTGAAGATTAAGAACTGTTGAAATTACCCAAAGAAAACGAACTTCATCCAAAGTGATACAGTTTCACCTGAAATGATGAATCTTTAGCAAAAAGAAGGAATTTTCTACTTAAGAATTAATTCTTGAACTGGAAAGATAAGTTCGAACCCCTTAAGATAGCATCATGACCGCAAAGATACATTTTTAAAGGAAAAAAGGGATTTTCAATCGAACACAATAATTTCTGACTTATTATGGAACCATAAAACTTATAATAGAGAAAAATACACTACCGTCGGAGATTATGAGATCGATTGACGCAAGCACTATCAAAAATCACTGCTGGCTTTGAACCACGATAACTCAGCAGGAAAGGATGATAGAGCATTCTAAAAAAAACTGTTAGAAAGCCTATACAATTCCACGTCTATTGATGTGAAATAGATTTGGTTTCTATATACTGAACGGAATACAGCACGTGATAAGTTTTGAAAAAAAATTTTAGATTTTCTAAAATTTTGTACCTCGACTTCAACTTCTAGCGAGACCTAGGAAAATTGTTGGGGAAATCTGAAAATTATGCAACATAGAACCTTAAATTTGATCTTTAATTAAAGCCAAAGAAACTTGAAAAATCTCGATCGGTTCTCGAGATACAATTAAAAATGTTCAACCATACCTGAGTTGAGTTTTAGTCGACGTTCACGGTTTTCGGCCGGTCTACCGCTCGCTTCCTTCGTTGAGGCAGGACCGGATATGCCACGCACAGAGGTGGTGCTTTATTGTGGCTGTCTTATACTTTTATTTCTGCTCGTCAGTCATTTTTATTTCAAATAATAATGTTGTTGGCAAAAAGCGAGGAGGCCTTGAAGAAGATGATAAAGAGGTTGAGAAGATACCTAGATAGGAGTCGGTTAGAGTTGAACGCGGAAAAGTCCGAGGTTATTGTGTTCAGAAGACGGGGTGAAAGGAATAAGGGAGAAGATTGGAAGTGGAAGGGGGAGGCTGTGCAGGAGGTGGGAGAATTTGTGTACCTGGGCTTCCTATTTATGAGGAATAGGGAAGTGATTGGTCATATAAAAGAGAGAGTGAGGAGGGCAAATGTTGTGATGAGGCAGATTGGGATGAGGCAGGGATTGGGAAAGAGATTATTTGCAGATGACTTTGGAAGGAGGGTGAAGATGTTTGACTCACTTGTGATGAGTGCGCTACTGTATGGAACAGAGGTATGGAGGTGGAAGGAAAGTAAGGAGGTTAATATGGTACATGAGAGGGACATCAAATAAGACATTGGGGCTGGACAGAAACACACCTAATTATATCGTTAGGAGGGAGACGGGAAGAACAAGTTAAGGGATACTAACAGGTAGCCAAGCGTGTAAGTATGTGGAAAAATTATTGGAAGAGAGTAGAGGTAGGCTAGTAAGGGAGTGTCGGGGGGAGGAGGAGAACAGCAGAGAAGACGGGAAGATAATAGGGTGAGAGAGAAAAGTATTTTCGGAAGAATGGTCTGCATGCAAACGGCATGGAGAGAAATAAGGCAGAAGGAGAGGAGAGGGTAAGAGGGTCAAGGTATAATGAGAAATATGGATGGATTGTGCCAACGGGGAGAGCGCGATATTCGTGTGAGAAAGGAGGGAAAAGAAACCAGAAGATAATAACGAGAATGAGATGTGGAAGCATGGGGGGTGCTGATAGGTTAGGGCTTCCGGAGGAGAAGAGAATGTGCGAGTTGTGTGCAAAGGGGTATGCGAGGGTTGAATATTGTGTGGAAGAATGTCAGGAGGTGGAAAGAAGTGGAATAAGCATGGAGGTAATTCTGTATGAAGAGGGGAAAAAAGGGCGACTGCAATGTAAATTTTATATAAGGAATAGCAAATCAGTCAATAGGTATGAACCGCGGAGGCAGAGTTCGGCAATGCGAGGCTGCCGGAATTTAGGGAAATGCGTCCGAGGCGAAGCAAAGAAGGAAAGGCAATGCGAGCGAGCGGTTATAGCATTAGGTAACGTTGTATGAAGTGTGGAAGGATGTTAGAGATAAGTACTTTATATAAAAAGGAAAGAAAAAAAAATTTAAAACATGGTGATGTAAGCAAGTCAATTTTCTAAGGCCAATGGGCTGAAAAATAAACGTTTATATACCTAATAACTGACGCGTGGTCGACCACTGGGAAATTGCCGAAGATTAGTTCTGGTACCCTTTTAATTCTTTACAAATATCAATCACAATAATATTTTACACTTACGTTCGAAATAGAAGAAATTCATAATTATCATAAGCAGAGTGCCTGCATGAAGCTTCATTTTTTCGAAGAAAAAACAGATCTAACAGGGAAATGGAAGAATAAATTGTTTCTTGAACAATTGCGTCTAGAGAGAGAGAGAAATAGATCAGTAAGTGACTGTTTTATATCACCTTCCATGAGTATTTATATTTCGTAGCACGTAATAGATTAGGTAGTAGCAAAGAAGGAATCGGGAGTGTGTGCGTTTCTTGTTGGGCTTGGAGGCGTATCACCATCAGTTAATAAGATGATTTTCTAATAGACGTGCAGAACAAGTGCAAATATTTTTACAGGGAGCCGCGCGCGTAAGTATTCGCTGTAATTTTTCAAAGACGTGAAAAGTAGGCTGGCGAAGGAGTATTCGTAGCAGGAAGAGAATGGAAGAGGAGATGGAAGGATGGAAGATGAGAGAGAAAGGTATTTAAGGAATGGAAGTCTGTATGAGGATGAAGATAGAAGGAGTCACGAGGAGGGAAGGGGGATGCGGGAGGGAAGAGAAAAAAAGTAAGGAGCTAAAAAGAAGGATGGGCTGTGGAAGGATTTAAGGTTTAAATAGCTTCCGGCTTCCTGAGAAAAAAATAGTGTGTGAGTACTGCGAGAAGTTGTTTATGATGATGGAACAAAGGTTGGAAGAATGCGGAGTAAGTATTGAGTTTGTATTGCATAAAGGAGGAAAAAAAAGAGCGTACACATGATTCAGGTAGATTTTTGGTAAGAAAGCGAAGAAGAGAAGGAAGGGAAAGGAAGAATGGAGAAGAAAAGATGTTCAAGAAGGAGAAAAAATAGTGATAAGTTTACTGTAAATAATCTAATAGTAGATGAGAGATAGTATTAGTCGTGTGCTTTGTAGAATTTGATGGCGCAAGCGAGATAATATCTCGAGGCCAAGAGGCTGACGAAAGAACTCTAATGTGTCTGAATACAGTGAAGGAGCAAGGTTCTTAATCTCAGATTCCATAATTTTCCACATCAACCGCATAAATTTACAGTAAAACCTTCACAATAATTACAGAAAACTTGCGGTTGTTTGTATACAAATGTGCATAAGCACAGTAGATGTTTGTACACAGCCCTCATCATTTTTTATTAGATCAGTCAACTCAGGGCTGGTATCCCAACATCCCTCCCCATAGCACGCCTGCAGTAAGACCATCGAAGATTTGCTCAGAGAGATTTCAGCATATTTTAGAAAATTCACACAATCAGAAACTTGTTCAGCACCGCTGGTTTATCAAATCATCCAAACAGTCTCGGCACAATGTACAGTGAACTTTCACTTAAGTTGACCTTCACTCAAGTTGACTTCCGGATAAGTTGACTGGGAACGTTCACATAAGTTGAGTAAATAGTCCCCCACCACAAACACTGTGAGAAAGAGAAACCACAGATAGAGAGAGAGAAAGCTGCAGAGAGGGGGATATTGTCCTTGATGGTGGGGACTCGTGACTCCCCACCTTGAGTCAACTTACCTGAATGTTTACGTTTTGGCGCGGTCAACTTAAGTGGAAGTTCACTATACCAACATCTCTAGGAAACCATCCCTTCTACATGCATATAGTTTGTGTCTGCATAACCTGAGACCTACCGAATAGTTGTTTTATGGTGATTGACGATCTTTTAGATGTATATTTCCAAATGTATCGTGCAGGACACAATTGAAAATATCTGTTCTTTGAACTCAAATAAGTGCATGAGGAAAAGGTGTAAGAGGTGTAGACTACTGGTCATGCTGATGACCAGCAGTCCACACCTCCCACATATGTTCCTCTAATCATCTACCCTGGTCGAAAAAACTATATCCTCTAAGAATCAAGTAAGTACTCACGAACTTATTATAAAATCTGTTTTGAGCTACCACCACCTGAAAACTACCGAATAGTTTGTTCGTGGTAGGCAAACAATCCTCAGATATGCTCCTTCTGATGAAGATTCGACGACGTGATTCAGAAGACCTGGTTACTTAACTCGTATTATTACTTATCGTCCCCTAGTTCCCTGAGTTTTGGAAAAAATCATACACTTTAAGGTAAGTCATAACTGTTTCAATTCTTTCTATCTTCGTGCTAAGAACTGACCAAAAAACAGTCACGTGGAGCTGTTAAGAGATTGAACATGTGCTGGATCTGGCCCAGACTCAACACTTCAAGACCAGGCCCAGCAACTTGTGTGAGGGGATAGGTCATAGCTTCATAATAAATAACAAAAATTATTGACACACTTTATCTATGTTGACTCACTTTATTCACTTTAACGATAATTTGTTCAATGTATGAAGATTCCACCTGTTTGGAATATAATTTGAATGCTTTGATGAAAATTTGTCTCTTGATCTGAGGAAAGCTCAATTTCGGTCTTCGGAAAAAGGTTTGTAAACAATTCTTTTTTCCGTTCAGATTTATTTTTTTTTCCAATTTTAACCCTAGAACGGTATCGTGAATTTTAGTACTTCATTGGTATCCACACACTTCCTAGGCGTGTACGCCCTAATAATGGATATTTCAAGACAAGAAATGGTTTTTATTTTATTTTTTTTTTTATTTCCGTTGGTGAGGGTTGGCATGTATGGTCACGTGGTACGGCATTCATTCTTGTCTACGTATACGCCTTTGAGGAGTATAGATACCGTTCTAGGGTTAAGAATGACAACTGAATGAGGCATATTTTGGTTCCAAAACTTTTGTCCACTTTCAAACCCTTAACAGCAGCAAGCTTATGAATTTTTTTCTAAAATTCGCCTCATATATTTCAGGAGGCTCTATTAACCTTTGATTGATCTCCAACCACAGAAGATTACTGCTGTGACGTAGAAGATCTATTATCCAAAAAAACAAATTTTCCACATTGGTTTATTTTTACATTCTCATCAGAGAAGGTATTACATTTGTGTAAAATGTGACCACCCCCTTCTTGTCAAATGTTAACATTTTGAGACCTCCTAAACCAGAATAACAGGTTTTTACGAATGTGTCTATATGTATGTCTGTCTGTTTATCGGTCTGTATGTCTGTCTTTCTGTTAGCACGATAACTTCCGTAGGAACTGATAGATTTGATTGGCTTTTGGTACACTTTGAAGTTTCAGATCGTAAGCCAGCTATTTTGGAAAAAAAATCAAAAAGTTAGAGCATTTTGAACATTTTAAGACCATTTTTTTCAAGACTCGAAAATTAAAAGTACAGCTTCCTGTAGCAAATAATAAGTGGAAGAATTTATCCTCATAATATTTTTTGATGAAAACGAAAATGTCAGAGTTATGGCATTTTCAAAATTCAAAAATATAAACCAAAATGAGGGTTCTTTGCCAAACAACGCTAGATATGAAAAAAAGTTAGAGAACAAAAATGTTTCCTCTTAGAAGCCTTGCAAGAGCGTCAATCGTCACTTCCTTTTACCAGCTATTTTGGATAAAAAATCGAAGAGGGGGAGCATTTTGAAAATCGTTTTGGCCTTTTCTTTCCAAGACATAAAAATTGAAAGGACGGCCCCTTGTAGTAGGTAAAAAGTAAAACAATTTATCCTCATGATTTTTTTTGATAAAAACGAAATTGTCAGAGTTGTGACATTTTCAAAATTTCAAAATATGAAAGAAAATGCCAATGATCATATTCATCCATGCTTTGGCACGCTTTGGCACCCATTTAGAGGGATCCAAAATACTAATCGGGTCCGTTAACCAGCCGAGGTTTGAAGAAAAAAGAATCCTTTTTGGGAGCCATCCAGGATTATCTTTGCAACTTTTTGAGTTTTCTCAATAAATCGGAAATTCAAATTTTGGTCGCACAAAAAATAGAAAGATTCATTTTTTGGTCGAACTATACAAGGTACGAGAAAATATAAATAAACCGAACTTGTGCACCATAAAAGATCTACAAATTTCGTAAAATCAACTTTTTGAAAGTATAAGTAGTTTTTGCTCCATCTATAAGAAACCGTATAAAAAATGGTAACATGAACTTTTGGACAATTGACACAAGCTTAGGAAAATCAAATCGAAATAAGTTCTTTATCAGGAAAATATCTTCAAATGCGTTCTCAACTTCTTCAAAAGGATTCGAAAGAATGACTAAGGCTAGCACAGAAGATTGATAGAGAAAAGATATTCACCCGAAAAATATCTGTAAATTTGTTATAATTTTTCCCATTCAACGCGTAGTTTTCCTTTTGATCGTAAAAAATAAAATTAAGAATGAAAAAATTGAATTTCTAGAAAAACTAAACAACGTGTGAAAAAAATTAGACGACAAAACTTCTTTACCGTTTTCAACAAACTTGGATCAAGTGCACAGTACGAGACATGTGATGAGAATATATTCGTTAAAGCCGGAGAAGCTTTGACAAAAGAGAATGCACACTCATCTAATTAAAGCATTCGAAATTTTGCTTTTGAGTTTCACAAGCTTTTTATACAACTGTAGGGAGGTACAATAGCGAATATACCATCGAGCGCGAGATCGCAAAATGACGGAGATAACCCACAAAATAGCTCAATTTTTCAACAAAGAGTTGTTGAACATGAAACACAATATTTGAAATTTTCCCAACCGACTCAATTCTCTCGACCTTAACGAAAAATTCCTAAAAAATAATAATTAATTCTCTCCAAAAGGACGACCCTTAAAAAAAAAGATAAAAGTAAATTTTTAACCAAACTATTAATTTTTCGAACCAAAAAGACAATTTCTCTATAAAACAGTTGAATTCCCAAGAACAAAAGATAAGTTTTTAACCAAAAAGATATCACATAGTTGATGTTTTCACTAGAAACACAAGGATTTGGGATAAAGGAGAGCTCAACTCAATCAAAATGAAACAGATTTCGTAGATAAGAGGTATAGTTTTAACTCAAATGAATTATCTTCAACGGATTTCCTTTGGAAGATTAATTTTCTAGAGGAAAAAATTAACCATTATTCAAATACAGCAATATGCAACCGAAAATGAAGAATTGAAATTCCCGATAAAATAATTATGATAATTATTATGATAATAATTATAAAAATAATAATAAAAGGATAATAATAAGGTATGGCTCGAAGAGTTTACATGCACAGACATGATGGAGTAGTAGAAATCATACATCAAGAACTTGCCCTAAACCTAGGAATATTAACAGAATGGATGTCCTTCTACAGATACATACCAATTCGTATTCTGAAGAACGAAGATCACATCTTAATTTGGGATGTTACTATCCAAATAGATCATTACATCTGAGTCAATCGACCAGACATGATTTTTCATGAAAAAGGTAGCTGGAAAGTTTTAATCGTCAACGTTGCTTGCCCACTCAACCGAAATTTTCAGGCGTCCTATACGAACAAGAGTCATAAATATAGTGAGCTGAGGCATGGAGTGAAGAGAATATGGAGCAATACGAAACGTGCATCCATTCATCCTATCGAGATATCGGCTACAGGCAATGTACAAGTAAGATGCACTGAACATCTCGAACCTCCAGGATTCAGTTACGTACTGGCAGCGGCTCAAAAAGCTATGTATTGAACACCTGTCGCATTGGAAGGAATTTTCCCGAACATCAGAAAGATTGCTACTTAAACCTCTTAAAAGGAACCAGAGGTGACGCCAGTTTCTTTCAACGAACTCTGCTGCTGTGTAATCAAATCACCATTACGAGACAAACTTTAGATCACACCAATAACTTAATATTGTGCTTGCCAAAATATCTGCGCGACATATTTTGAACTTCTATTTTATAATTTTCAACATCTTGACTTCATCAAACACTTGCTTTGGTCCGTGGCTAGTGATAAAACACTAGGTAAAATAACCCAAGATGAATTTCTAAAAAAAAAAATATTAATTATAACACCGTTGCAAGCCGAAATTCAAACAACACCATACAGTCTATATTATGCTTATCAAAACATCAGTGCGTAAAATTTCAAACTTCGTGGTTATGTTTCCAACATCTTCACTTTACCAGGCACGTGACTTAGTCCGTGGCTGATGATAAAAGCCCCGGGTATAAATACCCGAGATAAATTTTCTGCAACAAATAATAAATCTTTATTAGGTTGCGTACCAGGAAACAAAACACCAGAAAATATATACGGTCAATGCATAGATATTTCTCGCAAAGCATTTTTCCCAATACGCAGTATGTGAACTACAAAGCCTTAGGTATTTTTCAGCCAAATCATCGTTCCGGAATATTGCGTGCAACTTCTAACGCCGAATCTTATAAATTCTTTCTCGATATTCTTTCAATTTGAAGATTTGGGGGCCATTTGAAATCTATCGACATGATCAAAACACACGGATGAATATGATCTAACTGGACAGGGAAAAAAATTGTTTGTTCATCGATGAAATGAAAGAATTGCATAGGAATTGCATATTGCTTACGCAAATAAGTTTTTTCTTTGGGATACCAATCCCGCACATCTTAGAGATGTCATTTTTGTCTTTTTTTGTCAGGAAGATATTTTTCGATTCTATACTGTCTCTGCAAGGAACAAATTTTTATAATTTAAACAAAAAATTCTGCTAGCCAGCCAACTATTCCCATGAGTGTTTAACGGCAATTTTTGCGAAGCTGAAAATTCAAGATTCGATGCATGAGTTTATTTTTTAAAAGAATCGTTCCATGAAAAAATCAGTGTCTGATATCCATATAACTTCTTACATCAATGAAGGTCCACACTTGTTTTTCTAAAGAATGATTGTGATGACATTTGTTATAATCACGCAGCTGTCAAGCTTAATTTATTATTCTCCTTGGTCCAGATTTGAGAAGTATGATTGGCTCTTGATTTAATAAATTTGACAATTTTCAAGAACAAATAACTAGATTTTGGCAATGTCATTTGGAAACAAGATTTCAGAACAATGATTCATGGAAAAAACCTCGGACAATAAAGCTGAATATTGCGTATTGGAAAAAACATGAAAACGACACATTTCCATAAGCTGAAAAACATAAATGAAGTATGCAATTCAAATGAAAAATGACAGCAATGTCTTATTTTAATTAACTAGAAAAACAGATTGAGTCCTTCTGGAGAGAAGGCTCGCTGAAGTAATAATATTATAGCACGATTGAAAAAATAAAAGCATGAGACACGTAAATTTTAAGATGTCAATTGAAATTTTATAATTTCTTGGAATTTTTGAAGGAAAGATTAGTCTAATGTTCGATTGAAGAAGAATATTATCTTCTTAGTGCAAAGTTAGATGCAGTAAGTTTCCGGAAAAATCTGGCTACTCATTCTGATAAAAATATCACCTTCTTACCAACTTATTTCAAGTAGAGAAGGTGTTCTCTTGAAATTTGAAAATCTACTAAGGGAAAGGCGAGAAAACTTATAATGTTGTGATTACATCACACGACGATTCATGATTGAAGTTTCAAGAATGAACATTCATGAAAATGTACTGAGAGTCGTGCAAAATGCCACTAAACAAAAAAGAACATTTCAAAGCGATGGACTTACTCTTGGAATATTCTTCAAAGCAAGCATATTAAACAAAAAAAGAAAATGACTTGTTTTTAGGAAGACGATTGCTAGTTCGTTGATTTGGAATAAACGGTCTCTTATCTTTATAGTCCCAAAAGAAATAACATATGATTAGTGGTACAGAAAAAATGTTATTATCACTCATTGTCCACAATACAATTCGTTTTATTAGTATTGAAATATTTCGATAATTGAAAATTGAAAAAAAACTTGTATTTGCTCTTAGTTTCCTTGACGCTCGCTGCTCTCGACTTGCCACGGTGCAAGGAAACGGAATTTTGATCCATACACATTTCCATTTGGGTTTGGTACTGACAGAAATATGTCGTATTGATCTGGAATATCTGAACCTAAACTGTTACCAAAAAATTGCCTTTAACGTGTAACACGATAAATGACTGCTATATATACTAAGATTTGTGAATCCTTTCCATTGACACGATTAATTTATTCTTGAGAATGAATAGAGTACAAGGAGGAAGATTATAACTCATCTAAGATTTTAAAACTTTTCACATTTCTTGTGTTTGTTCCTCGTAGAAACTACAGAATGATTCGAGGTTGAAATGTAGATGGAAACGAAGGTTAAAATTATTTTCGTTATTTTTTCCTGTCTCATGTAAAGGAACGCAAACAAAGGTGGAAAGAATAAATATGCCTGATGGAAATCTCGTAAATTTTTGTGTGGAATTTTTTATTATTGAATTGATCGGAACAGCGACCCCAAAAACCTGATGGGTACTTGTTCGAAGTGAAATATCGAGATTCTGAACTTTGGCCAGCTTTTTGGGATTTTGAGCCACTGTGCGCTGTATAACGGGCATTTATGGGTGTAACTGTACGTTTCATAGAAAAAAATGCGCAAACCGGCAACTTCTGGCAGCTCAGTTCTTGATATGTTTTGCAAAAGTTTGTTATCCATTATCAATGTAAAAAAATAGGGCCCGATCTATCAAGACTTTCTTCTAAACTCTGTTTTTATCAGCTTAAGCTTATCATCAACATTTCAAAACTGCAGTCAATTGTTTAAACATATTTCATACTTGTCTTTGTCAAGCACTTCGATAGTTCATATAGCTGAAAGTACTTACACTTGCGAGGACAATCTATGTTGTGACATCCAAATTGGTCTCTCTATCCAAAAACTGTGCACTTTTGAAAAGACAGTTTTTACTTGTCGCGATGTGTTTGACTTGTTCGACGCATTTGACGTCCATAAAACAGAGGCTGAAGTTGGTTCTAGCAACATGTGTTCTCAAATATCGATCTTAACCCATCAGCTACGGAATTTTTTTCTGCCGTAGATTTTTATTTTCTTTCAGGTGTCTAAGCTATAACACTTTTATTAGGTAAATAGCGAATCTGTTTCTTATTCAGTTTTTCCGTTTAGCCGTGAGAGGGTGGTA
>WSXT02192943.1:0-19545 GCA_011762715.2 Neuroterus valhalla
CATAACTACGCCATAGTAAAAAAACCTAATATGTCACTAAACAAACAATGTCACATAGCAAAGTCCATCAACATGTGCTCACGGTTTGGAAGAAGATTTGAAAAAAAAAAAAAGATCTCTGTTGACCTAACATCCTAAAGAACGAATCTTTTATAGGAAGTTTCTAAATAATTCTTGGGATATTTTTAAAATACTTGAAGCAAACATATATCTACTCTTTCATAATAGATTAATTGCTTTCATGATAATCTATTATGATGAAGTAAGTTGTTTCGGGTTTCAATCGTGTACAAAACTGAGTTTTCAGGTTGTTATGCTATATTATATATGCTCTCGACGATGCCTGTAATTGGTCGGAGACCACACTGTGGAGATTCGTCGATCCTAATTGGCCAATCAATTCTTTCTTAAAAAACCCGGGAGGACGGAAAGCCAAATCGGAATGGTATTGTATCCATTGTCCCTATTAATGTTGTTAGGGTGTTTTAAGATTTCGATTGCTCCTCTATGTCTTCCTGGAAAAGTTTTGTTTGTTTTTGCGATAATGGTCGCTTTGTCAAATGAAATGCTATGTCCTGTTTCGATGCAATGCTCAGCTAGTGCTGATTGCGTGAAATGTTTCAGCCTGACTTTACTCTCATGTTCCTATATACGTTGGCTTACAGCTCTCCCGGTTTCTCCAATATAGACTTTGCCACAAGAGCAAGGGATTTCACAAACTCCTGGATCACTGAATGGTTTTTTTTTGTCTTTCGGGTTGTTTAGAAGTTGCTCTATTTTTGTAGGTGGTTTAAATATGGTTTGGATGTTGTGATCGTTGAGAATTCTTCCAATTTGTTCTTTGATACCTTGGATATGGGGTAGGACGGTGGTCGCTATTTTCTCTCTTGCTTTAGTTGGTTGCGTTAACTTGTTTTCTCTGGTATATTTTCTGATTGCTCTATCAATTCGTTTCTTCGTGTAATCATTTTGCACGAGGGTTTGTTTAACAATTTGTAATTCCTTTTGTAAGTTATCTTCATCTGTTATGGAGACAGCTCTGTGAACGAGGGAGTTGATGACTGACTGCATTAGGGATGGGTGGTGGTGGTAGGAGGCATGGAAGTATCTCGTTGAGTGAGTAGGTTTCCTGTACACTTCATGTTCTAATGTGTTATCAGATATTTTGTAAACTAGAACGTCTATGAAAGACAATTTTCCGTTTTGTTCAATTTCTATTGTAAACTGGATATTGGGATGTAATTGATTGATGAAATCAGAAAGTTTGTGTAGTTCATTCATTCCATGTCTCCAGATTACAAAAGTATCGTCAACGTAACGGCACCAGAACTCTGTTGTGAGCTTGGATTGGCTAAAGATTTTAGTTTCCAGATGTTCCATAAAGATGTTGGCTATCACAAGTGAAATTGGAGATCCCATTGCTGCTCATGAGGTTTGTTCGTAGAATTGGTTATTAAAGGAGAAATAAGAATTGTTGCGACAGTGTTCTATCAAAGGAACGAGATCAGAGGGAAAGTTTGCGAAGGATTAGATGATATCGATTGTATCAGGGATTGGTACTTTCGTGAACAGTGATACTACGCCGAAACTCACTAAGATGTCCTGAGGTTGAATGTGAACCCATTATATCTTTTTGATGCAGTCAAAAGAATTTTGAACGTGAGTAATAGAATTTCCCGTAAAAGGATTCAGTTTTTTGGTTAGGAAGTGTGCCAGGTTATAGGTTGGTGAGTTCATTGCTCCTACGATCCGTCTGAGAGGAACGTTGTTTTTGTGAATTTTTGGGCGTCCGTGGAGTCTTCGAGAAAGAGGATTGGTTGGCATCAATTTCGATATTGTTTCTTCGTCAAGTTAAGAGTCCTTTAGGCTAGTTTTCGTTTTGTTCACTATTGTTTTAGTGGAGTCTTTCTTCAGTTTTTTGTACGTATCATCAATTAGAAGGTCCTTGAATTTGTTTTCGTAATCTGCTTCATTCATTATTACTGCAGTGTTGCCTTTATCTGCGGGTAATATTATGATGTCTTTATTCTGATTGACTTCTTTGAATGCTGTTTGCTCTCTTTCTGTGAAGTTTGAGGGGGGAAGTCGGGCTTGACGTAAAATGTTGGCTGTCCTCCGTCGAATGTCATTTGCTTTTTCAGGTGGAAGGTTATATATTGTAGACTCCAAATTGCTGATAATTTCTTCTTCCGGGATCTGGGAAGGAGCTTCAGCGAAATCAAGTCCTTTAGCTAGGGCTTGTTAGTGGTATTCGCTTGACTGGAAGTAATTTGTCAAATTTCGCTTTTATTTCTTTGTGTATATGTCTTTCATCCATTGAGACTGGTCAAACGATATACGGTCTAATGTGGACCAAATGTCAAATGTTAGAGTATTAGACAAGAGAAGGTGGAGTTCTAATAGTTTTTTGGAAGAAGTGGGTAAACTAAGTTTGATGTAATTTATTCTTTCTTTTAAGAGAAGCAAACTTGTTTTGTGTAAAATAGATTTTGATTTGAATGCACCCAGGTGGTTTTCAATTGCAAGAATTTTTGGACGATGTTGTTGTCCCTGCATTATTTCAAGAAAGCTAATGATGTTAGTAGCTTAGCTTGAGAAGACCTGAGCTTACTAAAGTTATTGACCTTAGTAAGAAAACTCTCCCCGTAGAGTTCTTCTATAATAGAAATATTGCTTTGACGATGATCCATTATGATAAATTAAGTTGTTTCGGGTTTCGATCGTCTACAAAACTACAAAAATTGTCGACGTTTCGCGAACGTTGCAGCTCGTATCTTCAGGACTGGCCTAAAACTGAAGTTTCAGGTTATGATGCTATATTATATATGCTCTCAACGATGCCTGTGATTGGTGATTCAGAAAATACACTAGAGAAAATAAGTCAACACAACCAACTGAAGAAAGAGAGAAAGAAGCGACCACCTTCCTACCCTATATCCAATGTATCACAGAACAAATAGTAAGAATTCTCAACAACTACAACATTTAAACCATATCTAAACCATCTGCAAAAATAGGGCAACTTCTAAACAACCCGAAAGACAAAAAAATTCTATCCAGTGATCCAGGAGTTTATTAAATCACTTGCTCTGGTTTCAAAGTTTATATTGGAGAAACCGAGAGAGCTGTAAGCCAACGTATAAAGGAACATGAGGATAAAGTCAGGCTGAAACATTTCACGAAATCAGCACTACTTGAGCATAACATCGGAATAGGACATTTCATTCGACAAAGCGACCATTATCGCAGAAACGAACAAAACTCTCAATGAGGACAAAGATAAGCAATCGAAATCTTAAAACACCCTAACAATTTTAATAGGGACAATGGATACAATACCACTCCGATTTGGCTTTCTAGCCTCCTGGTTTTTTGAGAAAGAATTGATTGATCAATCAGGTTCGACCAATCTACACAGTGGGGTCTCCGACCAATCACAGGCATCGTTGAGAGCATATATAATATAGCATTATAACCTAAAACCTCAGTTTTAGGCCAGTCCTGAAGATTTGTACACGATCGGAACCCGGAAGAACTTAATTTATCATATATCCACTCTGTTTCAGAAAATTTCAGTTTCAAATGACTAGTTCTCTGGAGATCAAACTTATACACATTGCGGGATTGTTCCTGACGATTTTGTTTTTCCATTTCGAAATGATGTAATGAGATTGTGAAATGAACGGGGCTCAAAAAATTTTTCTATTCTCTTTATACTCTTTTCTCTGTTCGCACTTCATAGTTACTGCAGATTTATTACATATTTTCCTATCTTGAATCCTTTTCAACAAACCAACCTTTCCTTTTCACTCCTTCGTTATTATTATACCTGCCTTTCAAAGCGACTTTGAGGGATTCTAACATTTTTTATTTCTCACCTTTTAATTCCTCTATATCCTGCAACCCTCAAACCCTGCTTGTGTCCCATAATAAAATCTCCTTTCTCATCTCTCATTTTCCTATTTCAAACGTTTAAAGTTACTACACTCGCATTTTTATACAATTTTATGAAAACACGATCTTTGGGATTCTAGAATCTTCTATCCAGCGGACACTGTTCTGTAACTGTAATGTTACAGTTCTTGAACAGAAAAGAACAGTTTCTATAACACGATAAGAACATACTTAGACCATGGTCCGAGATATGTCGACCCCAAATGGATGTAGCAGTTCTTTCGAAGACCCGTAACGAACAATTTAGAATACATATGTATATAAAAGTGTTATGATGATTTTTTCTGTAATCGTTCTAGAACGATTTCGTAACATCGTTAAGAGTCAAAAAGTATTTTCAGAACATTTTAGGAACATAGTTATAAAGTAACATTTTTCTGTAATGGTTATTTATGAAGAAGTATTTTCAGAATCATTTAGGAACATGGTTACAGGGGAAAATTATTCTGAAATAGTGCTGCAACATCTATGTAACAATGTTAGTATCGAATTTGTTCTGTAACTATTCTGTAACAATTCTGGAACAGCGTTGTATGTCAAAAAGTATTATTATAACGATTAAGGAACTACATTACATAGGAACATTGTTCTGTATTAGTGCCGTAACATATATCCAAAAGTGTTAAAATGTAAGTTTGTTCTGACTGTAGTAGTTCCATCACTGTGTTACAAGAATATGCCACCG
This sequence comes from Neuroterus valhalla, assembly GCA_011762715.2. Lineage (NCBI taxonomy): Eukaryota > Metazoa > Arthropoda > Insecta > Hymenoptera > Cynipidae > Neuroterus > Neuroterus valhalla. The sequence goes on from WSXT02192943.1 coordinate 4,640, forward strand.
TTATGTAACAAATGTAGAACTCAAATACATAAAAAACATGGCACTCAAACATGTAACAAATATAGAACTCACATACGTTAAAAAGGTTTACAAAACCTCTTACAATTCTTGAATGCGTTTTGTATGAAACTGCACACATTTTTATTGAAATTAATTATATTTGCCGTACTAATATATACAAATTTATTCTTAAACAAGCTTCTGCTTTTCATCTATAACTTAAATTTTTTTGAATATTTGTTTTAATAATGTACTATATGAGTTACAGAACGAGGTTCTAGAACTGTTAAGTATTCTTACAGTAACAGCGGTACAGAACAGTGCGACTTTGATGTTGCATTCTGGGAACTTGCGTGACATTCCAGTGACAGATCAATTCTGTAACTATCTTCTATTTTAGTTACAGGATTGAATCCCAGAAATGTTACATAGTCTCACGGTAACAGCGTAACATAACAGTGCGATTATAATGTTCCGTTCTTAGAACACGTGGGCCATTCTAGTAACAGAACAGAATAAAATTCTAGAACTGTTACATACTCTCACATTAACGGCGTTACAGAACAGTGTCACCATCATGTTCCGCTCTTGGCACACAAGCGACATTCGAGGGACAGAACAGTTCTATCAATCTGTTCTATATTATTTACAGAAAAAAATTTTATAACTGTCACATATCCTTGCAGCAAGAGCCTTACAGAACTGCCTCACCTTTATGTTCTGTTTTGGGAACACCTGTGCCATTCTAGTGATAGAACAGCTCCATCACTCTGTTCTATATCAGTTACGTATACCCAGAGAAACAGCGTTACAGAACAGTGTGACCTCTATGTTCTGTAATTGTTATAGAGCACAATTGTAACAGTGTAATGTATAAATTTTCCCTTTTTGTTATGTAACAATTATAGAACCTGTCCACTGGGTTGAGACCTTGGAGAGGTGGGAGCTCTTATGGGATGCTCGAGCAATTAACACTAGAGTCAACGTCGATGAAAGGCCCTGGGAGGTTAAGCATTGATACCTATGGGCTCGGTCGGAACAAAGTACGAAGGGTACATTGACACAAAAAGTGGAAGGAAAGCGACATTATCTGCGGGCACCACTTCCAAAGCACTCACGGAAGGATCTATAACCCTTCGTGGAACGTTCCGAAAGCCCTAGCAGGAGGCTCTAAAATAGTTCGTGCAATACTCCGTAGGCTCTGGATGGCTTTGAGGAAGTCTTTGAATGGCTTAGTAAATAGCTGTGCAGAGAGAAGCCTTCTTATGCGATCTAGTTTAGTTGAGTTTTCTGAAAATCTAACCGCAGAAATAATAGGTCACTGGAAATCTTATCTGGCTGCGAGATAAGGAGCCCTGTATCGAGAGTTTCTGATGGATAAGATTACATAAGTTAACAAGTAGTCATGGATAATTGTCAAGGGATTGTCCTCTGGTACAGGATGTATCTAAGGTACTTCGTTAACAAATAAAGAAGCCACAATAATCAATACCTTATTTAGAATGGACGAGCGTTACTAGACACACAGGAAAAAATAGACAAGAAACAAGGAACGCCTACCCAGCAATCCTCTGTTCCTATTATTGATTTTTGGTTAAGTTTTGAAAAACACTGATGGGAACGAAGAACTCATCAGCTCCTGGACATGCTGGTAGTAGAAACTTCTGGAACCGGGTCAGGAGAGATTTACAAACGATCAACAGAAGCGTCTGTAAAGACGCTGCAGTCTATAAGAGCAATCAATTGATTGCCTGCACTAAATATCACAAAGCTTCTTATCACAATACCATATTACCACAAAGCTTCATATCACAATACCATAATACCGCAAAGCTTCTTATCACAATAGTCCTTATCGAACACACAAGGCCCTAGATCATACTCCCTAACAAACAGAAACTAACTATGTTCGTCGTCGAATTATTCGCTCTGGCTGACAGCAACATCATTATCATAGAAAATGGACTGGTGGATTTCATCAAGGCCTCATCAGGAAGCTGGAGTGACTCAACCCGATAAATTCCGTTGAATATTATGAAATTTGAAAGTTGGAATTCCCTCTCATCGATGCTTTCGAAAGTTCGACGCCTTCCCTAGTACGTACCCTTTGCATCATACGCGTATTGGACATCTTCCAGAGAACTTGCCGGATAGATGCAGAGAGCTTGGAGCTACTAAGAGCCAGCATTATTTTCTTGAAACACAGTCGCTCCTAGAACACCCATGCGGTAGTTGTTTAATAAAATCATCTTTTGAAAAAATGCTCCTCTCCCAAAATTAACGTAGCTGCTGTGTCTATTGGTCCACCCATAGGCCTGGAAGATATATTCGAGAAGTGTTTTTAACCTTAGATAAATTATTGTCCTCACAATTTTCAATATACTTGTATTCCGCTTTGAGTCCTTATGGAAAAATTTGATTTTACTCATTTATTGATAATTAAATTCAAGTAAGTATGCTCCTCTCTTCAGAGACGCTAGCCCTAATCCACAAATTAATATTTTGTAAACTTTTATTCGCAAATGAGTCAAGTTTTCTCTTCGGGGATGTTATATTGAAATGGGTTCGTATGATGCGCTATTGAGTATTAGAAGTGTAACGAAAAGAAGAAGCTATAAAATTGCTTTGTAATGGGAATGTGTGGGGGGCAAAGCAATAAAAGGGAGTCATGCAGCATGCATACACTTGTGATATTTTGGATGTATTAGAAATTAAACTGTGAAACTTTTTCTCACTTTTTATCTTGGCAGACGGTTTTTGCTGGGATCTCGTTGAGAAGGAACCTTAAAATCTTAAGAGACACTTCTCTTGAGGGAGTTTATTCGATCGACAAAACCATACAGTCTGCTATTAAAGTAAGTTACCAGAGATTATTCTGGTCCTTGAAGTCTTTTATGAGGGATGACAAAATCTGATTTTTTTCCCTACTAGTTTACCGAAGAAAACGCAAAGAGAGCAGGAATATTTATTGACGATGACGACAGATTTAACTGTTTGGGGACTTATCGTGAATTCTATGATCATTATTTCTATTCAGGATTCCTCGATTGCCAAGCATGTCATGAACGAGCCGAAGCTAACGCAAATATTATCGTACGTAGGAATGCTTATTTATGATGCATATAAAACATAACATTCGCTTTTTTATATTTTGATTTTATTCATTTATCGATTCCGAACAGAACCTAAGCAGTTTTGAAGCAAGTCCGATACTAAAAAATTAGTGAAAACTAATTTGGTTCTTTGCCAGAGTTCCTTGTTTGAGAATATTGCTATAACGTGTTAACAAAGATGAGAATATTAATTTCGAACCAAGAAATATGATTTGTCAACCACGGTGACAAGGTCAAAAAGAGTGATAGATGGCTGCGAAAAATATTTAGAATACTTATAACAGTACGGGCTCAATGGCAACTCTCTCCTTCCTGTGCCGAATTGCAAATTATCTTTGCTCGTTTCTCTGGTTTGTTTACCTTACTCCTTAATCTTCCCTGTCTTGCAAAACCATGAAATACTATCCTCGGGTCACCACCTCAATCTTTTCCACTTCCACAACACCTGTTTTTAATAGCAAATAGAAAATGGTTTGAGCCAAGATTAAGAATTTCATAGTACATGGTTGATTCTCCAAGGAAGAATTCTTTATCAGAAGAGTCTTTTTGACTAGCTAATTGAACTGTTATTGGATTCGAATTTTTTGTTCTTGATGTAAATGTTTCTTTACAAATCATCGGCCTTGGTTGAGAATGACTATTCTGTGGAAGTTGAATTCCCTTGCTAACAATCCATCTTTATGCCTTTAAAATTCAACTATTTATTTGTGGATGCAACTAGGACTAGATATTGATTTGTGCAGAAAAATTCTAACGGGAATATAAAAAATTATTCTTCTTCTGTTCGCAGCTCGCGAATGAGTGCTGTGATCATATCATCAATTTCTTATCAGCAATGACAATCTCAATTATCAATAGGGTTAATGCATGCCTGGAGAATTTGTATCGTGAGGCCACATTGGGATCCAGAGGACATCAAGGAGAAACATCAAGGAATCATGACACCCGTGATTCTACAATATAATTGAAAAATTTGAAAAATTGAATTGATTCTCAATAAATTCAATCGAACATAAATAAACATTGAATTCTTATTCAAGGTGAAACATCTAATCTCAAGTATTTATTGTTATACGCAAGTATACATCAGCACCATTTTTGTTGCATCTAATTTGTTATCATTTTTAACAAAGAAGTAAGTTCCCAACCGAAAAGTTTAATTAACTACCGAAGTACTCTAATAACCAACCAGGAAAAAATTCAACAAAACGGTTGAAATCACAACCAAACAATAAGAATTTTAACTCGAATGATGATTTTTGTTACAAAATATTACAGAGTGGAAATCCCAATCATTATGGCCTACGATCGGCAAAGCTGTCGAAACGATTACAAATAATAATTGACAAATATCGGATTTAGACAGATTAAAACATGGCTTTTCCGAAGTTTGCAATGTGCTCTAAAGCATTACAAAGAAGAAAAGGAATATGTGTCAAAAGAAGTTTCTTAAATTTTGTAATTAAAGTAGCCCATACGATTGAGTGATGCTTTGTGGCCCAATGGGTCGGCACGTCATGCACTTCTTAACTTGATAGCATGCACGCTGTCAAAGGTTTTTCCTGTTGCAGGTTGATTGTACCCTCTGTAACAATCGTTTGATTGATCGCTTGTTTTGATTGTGACTCTGGCTATCTGTCCTTCCTAAAAAGTATGAAATAAAATGTGGACTAGAAGCAAACCTCGGCTCGGCACTAACGTAAAGCACTTTAAAAAACTGAATGCACTGTAATAACATTAAAAAATACTCTAGTAAGAGCAGTTGTTATTTGAATCAATTCATAGCGGATAAACATTTAACAATGACACACTATAAATAAGGTAGCTTGTGTTTGGAACGATGACACAAGCTCGCCTTTGCCCTGTTTGACGACGACTGACTCGCGCCAGGCGAGGTGCGAAGGATTCATACACTCACAGAAAATTTGAAGAGTATGAATATTGACGATAATAAGGGATAAAAGACAGAGATAAGAAATAAATTGTAGTCGAAAATTCAAATCAAATATGAAGAAAAAGACGTCAAAGAATATAGGAATTACAAACATCATTTACTAGGAATCAAAACCTAATTGAAACTCTTACTCAATCCTAAACATTCCGCTCGCCTCGTTTGGACGAAATTATTTGAGGAGAAATTTTGAAAGAAAAAAGGCAAACAAAAACATACATTTCTGAAGACGTTACAGACATAACACTTAAAAAGTACTATACTTCGTTCACGTTTCTCGGCAGGAGACACGATTTCACGATGGGCCTCTTGAGAACACCACACTTTGTTCGAAAAGAAACTACTCGAACATGATTATCGGATTCTGGATGAAGCTGTATGACGCGCCCTAATACCTACTTGGTAGGGGGCAAGTTTTCATGACAAATGAGGACTAGATCACAAATCTCAAAAGATGGGTATGGTGCTCTCCACTAAGATCGAGGCTGTAATTCCTTAAAATAATCTGATGTCCAGCGTTGCCAGAAATGCTTTTGCATTTGCTGCCAATATTGTCAACGAGAGAGACGATTCGTAGGAACATTATGCAGAGTCGGCTCTGAATAAAAAAGCCCTGAAGTCAGAGCCATAAGATCATCAGGATCATTGGTCATAGCTTGGAGTGAGCGAGAACTGAGACAAGCTCCGAGCTGACTAAGAAAAGTAGCCATTTCCTTGATGGTTAAGGTTCGTCCTTCGATGACACGCCTCAGGTGATGTTAAGCGGACTTCACAGCTGCCTCCCACAGACCTCCGAAATGAAGCGCGCCTGGTGGATTAAATCGCTACTTAGTCCCGTCCGATGCGATGGCTGAAGCGATTACTTGCGATTCCTTGGAAGCGTCGGTGAAGAGAGATCGTAGTTGAGAGTCAGCTCCGAAGAAGTTGGTTCCCTAGTCACTGGAGAGCGTAGCGCAAATACCTCGACGATAAGTAAAGCGACGCAGCCTCGAGATGAACAGCTCGAGTGGAGCAGCATGTGAAGACGGGGATGTAGCCCTTGTAAGCTTTGTATCCACGACCCTCCGTCGTTCGAAGATAAATGGGTCCAGCGTTTCCCACACCTGAATGGAGGAAAGCGCGTGCTGGTGTAGAACGAATCGCTGGTAAATCTGCCATAAGCTGATGAAGCCTAACTGCTCGATGTCAAAGACATAGAAGACACCTGTGAATAAAGCTCAAACAACTATGCGACCTCGCAGGGTCCATTATCTCTGTCTCAAGCTAGCGAGAGTGAGTTGAACTCCACCGTGGAGGAATCGCTGATGCTCACGAGCGATTATTAGTGTAGTCAAGCTTGATTTAGATGGTCAGATGAGAGGATGTTTTTCATTAGGATTGAGGATTCAATGCTTGATCCGTCCTCCTACACAGAGGAATTGATTGAAATCTAAGACTGGAGTCGAAGGATATAATTTGCTTCTAGGTAATAGAGGAGTTCTTGTTTTCAATGCCTTTAATTCCGCTGAAAAAATAATGACGCTGCTCATGATGAATCCACCCAAAATAGGCTGATTCAAGTTCTCAAGGAGACAGAAGTGCTGGCTTGGCCGTAGCTCTAAGAAGTTCATCCAATGTGGAAAAACTATGAAAAGGACCTAAATTTTTGGAACAGTACTTCGTGTGTGGATCTTTAAGGATCTCTCCTCGATGTCAATGTCCTGGTTCAGTGGAGATGGGAGCCTAGGCCAACAAGAAGGAGTAGGCAGCCATCCAGGACCCAGTCTTCCACAATGGGGACAGGGCCAGATCGTTGGCATCGATACCCCGTGACGCACAACCCACTGGATTACTTTGTGATGAAACGTAAAGCCACACAGCTGATGGAGGAGTTGTTTGAATTTTCGAGACTAGAATGGCTATGAAAGTTTTCCACTTGGTAGGGTGACCCCGAATCCATGATTAAGTGACGGTTGAATCGCTCCATAGATGAACTGGTACAACCAAAATAATGGTGTATTGGATGTGATCCATCAATCGTATTAGGAGAACCGCTCCACATAACTCGAGGTGAGGTGAAAACACCTGCTTTAAAGGGGCTACTTTGGTTTTTGAAGTAAGGAGGCAAACAGACGATACTCTGGATGCTGAATAATGACAAGAGATAGATGGCTTCAGCGTAAGCTCTCTCTGAAGCATCACAGGATTCGTGCAGTCTATAGTTCCCTGAAGAAGAACGAAAATGATACCAACGTGGAACTTCAATGGTGGCAATATCTTGAAGACTAGCTCTACAATTCAACCACGAACTCTTTGCATCTACAGGCAGATAATAGTCCCATGAGATCTTTAAAAGCCACAGAGTCTGATTAAATATCTTGGATGTAACTATAACCGGACTCAACCATCTCAAAGGGTCGAACAGTTGCGCTATTTGGCTGAGAACTTAGCGCTTGGTAATCGCATATGGGGAACTTGGTAAATCCAATTTGAAGATGAAGACATATCTTTCAGGAACTCACATCACACCTATTATGTGAAACGATTTTTGAGGTTGAAGATCGAGAGGGTAAAGAGAAGACGGTTGAAGATCAAGTGGTATGGTTGCCAACATTTAAGAATCATTCGACATCTATTTTCGAAGCGGACAGCCGCCCGCCGTGAAGAGATGATGGAGTAAATTTTGAAGAGAGATGGCTTCATCCAAGCCATCAGCTCCGGTGATGACGTTATCCACGTAAGTCCCCCGATGAATAGATTCCGCTGCCAAGGGATATTTATCACCTTCGTCGAAAGCAAATAGCTGGAGACAACGAAATGCCAGGAGAGGAGCACAAGACAATCCGTAAGTGACCGTAGTTAAACGAAAGATTGAACCGATTCTTCTGGCGAATGCCTACAGATAATCAATCAAAATTCTTAATCATCAAGGTGTAAGAGGATTTGTCTCTACATCTTTTCCACGTCGGCACATATGACAATTCAAAAGAGTCTCTAACGTAGCAGAATATCCATCAAGCTTTGAAGAATGGTTGCACCAGTTTGGAAACACTCGTTAAGAGATAGTCCTGCTTCCGTACGCTGCGATACGTTGAGAACAACTCTGGGCTTAGTCGTAGAGCTCGTTTCACGCAAAACCCTATGATGTGGCAGAAAAGAGGAACGATGAGAATCCTGGTAAATTATTGAGTCAATGGTCAAAGCCGTGTGCCCAAGGTTTTAATATTCCTTTAGGAAACAAGAAAAGGCTTCCAACAGAGAAGGATCACGCTCGAGGCGACGATCCATACGATGAAGCATTCGTAGAGCCGGATGATAGGAAATCCTAAATCAATTGGCCCTATGCTATCCTACCCTATCCTCACATTCTTGTTCTTCCAAAGTCAAAGTCGTTTTCGGAGGAACTTCCTGTTGCTCCCAGAATTTTTTAGGATCAAAGATTACGTTGTTCGGCACAGAGATATGCATGCCGACAATTAGTGTCACTAGTGAACAGACAAACAGGCAGACCAAATGACGAACCTAATCCGGAAGAAAAACCTTTCCCTAAATCAGGAGTTATCAGAACGTGAAGAATCGATAAAAACTGTGTAGATTCAAATTCACATTATTCGAGGTTTACCTTTTAAAATGAATGATGAGAATGCAAAGAATTCAAATTTTCCCGTTGAAATATGGACTCTGTTAAGGGATGGCTCTGTCAACTCTATAGGTCTTCGTAGGCTTGTTGTGTTCTGCATTACGTATATAGGCATTTGAATCTTGGATTTTATTATAACACTTACTTTGTTTGAACGACATTATTGCCAAATCAAGGAATGGTCGGAGGTTATACTGTAGGTCTCCGAAAGGTAATACGTTTGTTTCCCCATCCATTCATTGCATCTTGTGAAAATCTGTGTGGAAGTGTAATTCTCTCTTTCCTCAATTTATGTTATGGCTAGAACAATTAATATTAACAGTAGTACAATGAGAACAATGAGAATAAGAGAATAATAAGAACTGTGTATATAGAGAAAAAAAATTAGTCACAATAGAACAAGAATAATACATTCTACTATTTCCTTCTCCCATGGAGAACAGTCTTAAACGATTGAGTCCAGTATTTTCGTATTATTGTGTACATTTATTCTTTTCGGCGTTTGACACCATCATTCGTCATTATTATTATACCATTAGGCCAAGTGCCTTTCGGGGAGCAAAGGATGTATGAGATAAGAAACCAGGGATAGGTATTAGTAAGTCTTAGAATTCATTGCGTGTTTTTTGTGAAAAGAAAAAACCTGATTTCATTTTAATCTTGATTTTTTAGTCTGAAAACTTTGCTCAAGACGCACAATTTATAGTAAACAGTAGCCAAGATTGAGTTGCGAAGTAAAATCAACATACCCGAAGTTACTTTCATAATACAAAGCCAAAGTAAATATATGTGAATCAAACACGTTCTGAAGGAAACTCCGAAAGTTCAAAGTTGCAGGACGTAGACCAAAACTGCCGCTACTTTTCTACGACCGTCGCCTTCGTCAATCGGAATTCTTCTGTCTATCGGGCCCATATAGAGAAATGATGAAAATGATTTCAGTTGTTTAACATCGTTTTTCTTTAATACAAATTTTCGACGTTCCTTTCTCTGAAATACAAGCATATGTTATATGTTTTTTCAGATTTACAGTTTTTTGTCCATTATCTGTTTTGAGTACGTAGAATTAATATTGATGGAAATTGAACACTGGCAAACCTTATACACTTTACAAAATGATACTAAGTCAATTTCGAATTTTTAAACTGTTCCCTACAAAGTCAGACAATATCAATCAGATTTATCAATGCATCATGCATTGAAGTATTTATTGTTCTATCATCTCCTCTTACGAATTTTTAATATCATGAGCTAAGCGCAGTTTTCCTCACTCTTCACATAGTGGAAACTGGATTTGTTTATCCTCGCCCTTGAAGCATTGTCCTTGATTTAGATTGGATATGTATATTATGTGTGTCCGTTAACAGGTTGTACTGAATAATATATTTTTACTTGCCAACGATGAAGCAACAGTGTTCGTCATCAAATTTTTCTCAAATTTTGTGAAGTTTTGTAAAGTGTATTACTAGACAATTATAAGAAATATACCATATACTTGTGTTTTAGAGAAGGAACTTTTTCTGAAAAAGGCCCGCATTGAGTTCCGGAACTTCGAAAGATTGTATTGAGGTGGTTGTGCCAGAATAAGACCCTACTTTCGGATGGGCAGTCACCACATCACAAAGTCTGGTATAGAAACGAAGCTTATCATGAAGCCTAAAAGCTAAAGACATACAGAAAAATATCGTGTGAATTCTTTTTTCAAAAATAACAATTATTGACCGTTTAGTATGAAAGATATAATGCTGCAAAAAATAATATTCCTGTTCTCGCGTTGCACATAGTGGAGCGTGAGGGTAGGCAGTACTATCTTTGCCCTACAAACTATTACTGTAAACGTGTGTATTCGTATATAGGACGCTTCTATGCGAGTGTACAAACTCAATTAAAATTGGTCACCAATGGTGAAGACAGAATTTGTCAATTCACGTATCTATCTGAGCGTAAACTTTTGGATATGGCTGTCGCGAGACAACTACCAACTAAAAACTATGTTTAACAACTGGAATCGTTTTTATTATTATTTTTTATGGGACTGATAGGCCGGAAAAAACCGTTTCCTCAAAACGTCATCAAATGAATTGAATAAAGTGCACTTCTAAGATGCACGAACAACGCATCATTGTCAAACGCTCTGCCTAATATCTAACCAATCACTCAGCTGTCCATTCACTCTAACACTCGCTTTGCTACTATTATATATTGTTTATATTGATTCCAGAAGCCACCCAGACACTCCATATTCTTATGAGACCCCCCGAAGATCAGCTTTAAAAAAACACACATACAGTATTTAACTTTGTCCTAATCCTATACCATTTCAACATAAGCATTCTTGGTTCCTACTGCCTTGGTTCAAGTTTTTCCTTTCCTAGTCTTCTTAACCCATTCCCAGAATAGTTTCCTATTTCCTTCAAAATAATTTTGAATCTTTGTATCTTCTCACACTTCTTCGATTTCATCCTTGCTTGCTTTCAGTAGTATATTTTCTTCTCTCTCCTTATCCCTATAGTCATTTACCAGACTAGTCTTTTCCATATTGCTAAGACATTCATTATTCAGCATTTTAAGGTACGCTTCTTTTTTCTCGTTTATTGCTACGCATATTTCGTCATTTCACTACACATCTCCAGGCTTTCTTCCACGAAGCAACGCACGCTTCCGATCCAATCCTAAAGATACCATGCCACAGTCTACACAACCTTTACATTTTACTAGGCTTATCCTTTCTTCGAATCTTTTTTGTGATGCCTTTAATATTTATCCAACTTCAACAATGTCGATCATCTATGGCTTTTGCCTCTGCACCAAGTATACATGTGTATCATTATGTGCCTAACCAAAATGTTTGTAATAAACCAACCCTTTTCTTAGCACACACTTATCAAATTATATTACCATTCGTTTTTGTGTCTCCAAATTGACCAAGTACTCTGCCAGTACCTTTGCGTTGCACAACAACTCAACCGTTCATGTCTCCGAGTAATATTATTCTTTCGCCAGAATCGCATGTTTCTATAATATCATTAAACGAGTCCCAGGAATTGTACTTTGTCTCTTTACTGTCACCTTCAGAAGAAGCATAACATGCTACAATAAACAGACTTCTGATTCCTGCTTTCATTGTCACCTATAATAATCTACGAGAAACACACTCATACATTTTAATATGCTTTTTGAGAGCGCCGATTCCCCCCCTCCCCATCTTGACTGGGCGGAGGTCTAATTCCGCCCCTAGGAATAACTCCTTGGCTACCGTCTGATTCCTTGTCTACTCCTTACCAGAGTTCGAGACCAATCTCGACCTTATTAATCTTACATCAAATTTTGTTTGTTTGTGGTACGCACAGAATATTAGGCTCACTCAAGCGCATAGTATCCCGAAACACGTTTTTTTCAGATCTTTCACACCACTCGCATTCCACCGAACCAGGCCCCATCCATCACCTGAAGCTTTTCCGGAGGCACGTGGTCAGTTAATAAAAGAGGCAGTGCTGTCAATCGAAGCTATATTATAATTTGTATTACTTTTTGTGTAACGTGTCCATTCAAGCACTAACATCAAATGCAAAGATGTTCCGCAAATAAAGTAATGGCCAAACAAAGAGCTAATCCATCATAAGGTGGTGTATCAATGCGCAACGTAAGTCCCACCATACATCATTCTTATAGAAGAAGGTACAGAAGAAGAAAGGAAGGAACAAGTGAAGCCAGAATAGAACGAATTATTGTTGTTTGCGTTGCATATTGAGGAGGGCACAGTCTCTTTCAGTTAAATCTTTAACAGGCCCGATCAAATGTTAGGGAATGTGAAGGAATATATGAATAATAAAATCTTCAAAAACTGCTGAGTAACAGAAAATGTCATGCTTATTGCCCACGAACAACTTCTTTCAGTTTGCTATGATTTTACACCCGAAATTTGAAATTATTATAACCGTAGTGAATTTTTTTTTGATATTCTTCCACAAAATATTTTAGAGTGCGTCATAAGAAAATGTCTCTTTTCAGGATGCCTCAACAATAATGCAAGGTTATTCCCTAAAATTTGAAGTGAAGATAATACTTGAATTGCGACACAGGTTATGTAAACATAGATATAATCCAACAGTTTTACAAAATGAAGAAAATATTTATTGCCATGGATTACAGTGCAGAGATTCTGAATTGTAAACATTACGCATTGTTCTGCTAAATAATTTGTCGAGTTGACCCCTGTTTGTACTTTTGAATATTATTGAATCCAAATATATTCCTTCCTTATCCATGAAGACTATTCAATGAAAAGAGAATTTTCCGCACGTATTTAAAAATAAATGAAGAATATGCTCCTGAGCCCGTCTAATTGTAAGTACCCTTGGACCCTCACCGTCATCAACTGAAATTCTAAGGAGAATTGAATAATTTATTAATTATATTCTAGATACAAAAACTTCTTCTTCAATAGTTCAATAATTTGTACCAAGATTTTTCTGAAAGCGATACAAATTTGTCAAACTGCAAACATTGATATCAGAGCAGGAAAGAGAAAATTTTGGACATCGCATTATCACATTATCTGATCATGATAATTTCCTAATTTGTTCCCAATTATGTTCTTATCAATTGCTCTTGCAAAAACTGAATCAACAATTCACGTAAGTTGGACATCGAATAGACGAGTGTACTTCGGAAAAATCAGGATCTGCAGAAGGTCTTCAGATTATCATAGAAATTGGGTAAAATTATAGTGTTATATTAGAGACATGTGGGGCCCGGAGAATTGAAAAAAAAATTGAGATGAAGAAAGTTACGCTACGTTGAATTTGGCGATTACATTTTTCCTAATGAAGCATATTTATACATTCACATAAAACAACATCAGTGATACTTGAAGGTACTATAGAAAAATTTCTACGCCCGATATAAAATTTCAGAGAAATTTGTGCTCTAAATTCTGACCATGGAAATGTCTCAACAATGTCATCAGTTCGGGTTTTATTCGTGTGCGAAACTACGAATCTTGCTGACGTTCCGTAAACATATCATCGTCAGGGCTCATTTCAATTTAGGTTCCATGTTACATTGTTCTTATTTTACTATAATCTCTCGCTGAAACGTAGTTTTTGACACAATGGCAGCCTTAAAGGCCCTCCTTTCCTTTTTATGAACAACCAAGGAAGCCTTAAATATATCATTATGGAAACCTATGAGACCCCTCAAGTAGGGGTATTTATATACTTATTTCCATCAAAATGGAAGATATTACGAGAACAAATTGAGGACCTCCTAACTGAAGGAAATTACAAAAAACTGAAAAAGGATGCTACGAAAGAATGAGCAGCACAACAATAACCTTTTAGAATGACTCTCAACCTAACTACGAAATGATATCTGAATTATCACCTACTAATCTTATCTCTCTAAGACTAAACGTTTTGCCAAAAATCCACGAAAAGATTATTCAACCCAGACCGTTTATCAGGCCGATCAACTCAGAAACTTACAACCTGGCACTTTTCCTCACCAAAGTTCTGAATCTTTTTACAAGCGACTGTATCATTTATGTCCCTAATTCTTTCAACATTGTTAAAAAGAAACAGCAGGTTTACATTCAACCCTAAGCCATCTTCGTAAGTAAAGGCAGCAATGGGATCTTTGATTTCATTTTTTATAGCTTATAGATCTCTATGCAACATCTGTAAACTAAAAATTTCAACTAATCCAAGCTGAAAAATCCTTTATATGCAGTTTAATATGGAATTAAAACAAACCAAAATTTATAGTTACACATTGGTACATGAAGTTTACAGGAAACTCACCCATACTGAAGTAATAGCATAACTTCTTAACAGTTCTCAAGACAAAAAAGGCATTTATCAGTAATTTAGGAGTATACGAGATTCCTTGCTCATGTATCAGATTATATAATAAAGAAACCAGAAAAGCGGTGAGCTTCAGTATGAATTGAGTATCTTACCTGCCAAAGCAAACGACCTCGCAAAATCATATGATATTTTTCCAAGAAGAAGCAAAGAAGCATTCGAAATCCCAAAACACCCTCATAGAATTGATAGAAGCAATAGATATAATATTATTGCGATTTGCATTCGCCCTCCTGAGTTTATTGGAGACAAAAATACTTTATCGGCCAATCAAGTTCGACCATCTCCACGATAGGGCGCTCTGACAAAGTAATGGCCTTGGGACAATATGTATATATATATATATATACATATAGCCT
>WSXT02192954.1:0-19545 GCA_011762715.2 Neuroterus valhalla
GGGTCGACTTTGACCGCTCGCCCTGAACAATTTCACTTTTCAGAGTAAGCCCCCTTTCTTCGGCGCACGTCACATATTGAAAAAAATTATTTTTAAAAAGTTCATTTGTAACTTGAAATCATAATTGGATTGAGTTAAATTTTTCAGGAGACACTCCGTCAGAGTTTTCGGGTCCAGCGACGCCTCCCCCAACCCCAGCTTCCGTAATAAACGGAACGACTTCTAGATTATCTCAGGCCCTGACGTATTCGGTGGACCTGACTCCATCAGCGTCCCTGGATTTTTCAACGATGTCGTGTTCCAATACTAGCTTGGCTAGATCTCAGGACTTTGATTTGAAGGAGAGCCCTGCTAGGCAATTCAAAGGTCCTTGTGATCTGGAGGATCAAAAATCTTTCAAAACCCTTAATGTCAGTAATGAAGGACTCGACTCTGCTTCGATAGTAGGATCTTCTATAAACATTGCAAGGTAACTTGTCAGGGTGGTGACTTGACCGGGAAAAAATCGGGAATTTAAATAAAAACCGGGAATCCACTTGACTCAACCTAGACTATTAAAAATGCTACCAAAAAAATACGAGTAATGACCACTTTCTTTTTATGGATCAAAAAGAGATCTTATCATTTGATTTAAAGAATGTAACGTTCCTTTGATCTGATTCTCAATGTATTTAAATGTATTTTTTCTCTATACGTTATGAGAGGAAGAATTTTTTTCCATTATAAAAAAAACGTTTTGCAAATTTGTTGTTCTGTGAGACTTTTTTAGCTGACTAAAATTTGATAATCGAATTGATGATAGCCGAAACCTACAAAAAGAATTATTATCTTCATTTATTTAAAAAAAAAATGAATTTATCACGTTTTATTTGCTTTTCCTCATTTATCTGACTTGAGACAAGGAATTCCAAAAAATAATTATAGTTTTCATTTTAGAAGTAGTGTTCCGGAAAAGAAATATTTCTGAATTATGCTAGAAAGCTTGTTTACATTGTTCATTGCAAATCCATCCTTTTTGAGTTAAGAAATCAACTACTTGTTTGAAATGTGAACATGTTTCTTGAAAATCAAATTCTTTCGTTAAAGTTGCAATATCTCGATTCGAAATCCGAGAATTTATGTACTTCGTGGGAAATTTGCCTTTTTTGTAGAAAATTAATCTTTATGGTCAAAAATTCATTTTTTTGCTTAAAATACATCTATTCATTTGAAGATTCATCATTATACCTGAAAATTCATCAGTTTCATTGAAAATCGATTTCGTGAACTAAAAATATTTTCTTGTTCGAAATTCGACAATTCGGTGCAAATTTGTCTTTTTAATTGGAAATTATATTATTTCGTTGAAACTGCACATATTATGTTGAAAAATTGATTTTTTGTAGAAAATTATCTTTTTGTTTGGATTTTAATATTCTTCTTTAAAAATTCTTCTTTGCGGTTAACAATTCAAGTTATACTGTCAAACATTTTCCATTTTAGTCGAACATTCATCAAGTTAAAAACTCTTATGTTTAGTTTAAAATTAACTTTTCAAGCCAAAATAGTCACTATTCCATTTTTGTTTGAAAATGTTTATTTTTCTGCTTCAAATTTCAACCATTTTGTTGAAAAATTTTATTTTTTGGATAAAAATTAATTTTTTGTCAAAAATTGAACTATTCTAGTTAAATGTTCATCATTTCAGTTAAAAACTCATCTTTATGGTTTAAAATGCAACTACTCCAGTTAAACATTTACAATTTTATTTGGTTCTTCATCATTTTGTGTATAAATGTAATAATTTGTTTGACAGTTCGTTTTTTTTTGTTTGTTGAAAGATATTCCATAGTTTCAGTTTAAAATCTATTTGTCTAGTGAAACATCCATTTTTTTCAATTTAAACTTTGAGTAAGCAAATTTTGGTTGACTATTTATCTTTTTAAGTGAAAGTCAATTTATGTCTTTGGAAACTCAACTTTTTCAGTTAAAGATCCTTTTTTTAATATAAGACACTTATGCTTGGTTTGAAATCAGGTTTTTAAAACTAAAAATGTTACTGTTCCATTTTTGGTTGAAAATAATTATTTTTTGACATTGAAATTCGACTATTTTCTTAAAATATTATATTTTTTCTTAGAAAATGATTCTTTATATTTGGAAATTAATCTTCTTGTTGAATATTCACCTTCATGGGTGGAAATTGATGTGCTCCAGTTAAATATTTGTCTTTTTAGGTGAAAATTCATGTTAATGTTTTGAAATTTAACTGTTCTGGTAGAAGATTCATAATGTTACTTTAAAATTCATCACATGGGTTGAAAAATGAACTATTTTGTTGCAATCGTAAATTGATTTTTTTAATTGTAAGTTTAACTGTTCCAATTTTTGTAAAAATATGCTATTTTTTTCTTATATTAGAGTATTTTTTTCAAAATTTATTCAGTTTGCATTGTTTGCTCTGTTGTGTTGAAGGATGTTTAGAATGAACGTCATGAATAAAAATAAATGTCAGCGTTTTGCGAGAAATATAAATATGTTACTTCTAGTTGACCGGGAAAATTGAAAAACTTGACCGTGAAGAACCGGGAAATGACCGGGAATTTGAAATCGTCTGCCGAATCGCCACCCTGCTTGTAATAGAAGATTAAGAACATAATTTTGTTTCAATTTGAAATTTGGAACTTCACAGTGAGAATAGAAACGTTTTCAGATTTACTATCCTTCAAGTATAACACTTCTATGAAAAGAGACTTTCTACCTTGAAGTGTTGATCTAAAAGTTTAAAAAATAACAAGCATTATACAACGAGCAATTTTTAAATCATTAGATGAATTCCCTCAAACTTAGTTCAATGACCTTGAAATGTAGATTGCTAATTTTGAAACCACTAAACTCAATCGTTTGAAATAATATTGAATGGTTTTCACGGTAGTTTTATATTTTGAAGATGCCTAATGCATAAAAATGAAAATTTTATTCGTATATTAGAAACATTTTAAATTTAAGTTGGAAACAACTTGAACAATTTGTTTAATTTATGTTCACTTATCATATAATTTTTTAATCATCGTCTAGCGAGCTGCAGAAAATTAGGAAAATAATTAAGTCACTGAGAATGATAACTAAAAAAGGTCCAATTTTTTTGTTATTTTTTTAACATTTGCATTTTCAGCTCCTTTGATTTCCCCATGATTTTTTTCTTATCCTACCATAAAAAACGTTCTTTGTTTATCATGTGAAATTCATGGGCTTTGCCAAGAATTGGTTATTAACTTTTTAGACACTCGTATAAAAACTCAGAAAATCCAAGAAATTAAGAAATAGCAATTTTGTAATATTCGAAAGCTCCAGACTGCTTCAGTCTTGAAGGTCTTCCAAATTTAAAGCTTTTAGATCTCTTTCTTTCCAAATCAAAAACTCACATATCTCATGACTTAAGAATAAATTGATGTTAACCAAGAAATAATTTTTTAGCCTCAGCACTCCAGCAAAAAATAACGCGAAACCCCCGAGTGTTTTGATATATGGCAACAGTAATATGGCGGTGGATAGTGTCAGAAATGTCCTAGATACAACTTTGAAAGAAGACAAGTAAAATATCTTATTTATAAATTTAAAAATACATTTTTCAAACAAAATTTAAAAGAAATTGAGAAACTCATTTAGATAATGAATTGACTCTAGGTATTCGATATATATTTTGTCGAAAGAAGAAGCTCGAAGCGATATTTGGATGAACCAAGCATCTCTCGTAGTCGTCTGTGGACAAATTGGGAATGAAATTGCTCTCCAGCTGGTTGAGTACATCATCCAAGGAGGACAAATTCTCGCACTTTGCTCTGATTTATTACACATTTTGCTTCCAACTTTCAAAACTGCTGAGGTTCGAGAAAACGAACTCGTTCGTTTTTCCTACGGAAAATGGAAGCACGTTCACATGATGCATCACATTTTTTGTTATCAAGCTTCTCCAGTGAAGACGAGATTCTCACAGAATCAAGATGAGACGAAGTATTGAAATTAAATCAGCCCAGATTCGATTTCATTTCAAGGAACCTAAATTCCTAATTGTAAATTTGCAATTATTTCTTCTAGATCTGCGAATCTTCAACCCCTCGTTTCAGCGAAAGTTCCAGACAAAGCGGGACAATTGCATACTCTAGATGTAAAGGTCTTGGGTGCTGAGGAAACTTGGCACACGCCAAGTATTTTACTCGCCGATCTCCCGACAAGTGAAGGCAAAGTTGTCTTTTCTCAAATTCATTTGGAAGTCGATCCATCACAATATGAATTCGAGGAGAGCAAATTTAAAGCTCTGAAAGAAAGCAATACAACAAGACTGGAAATATTTAGAGATTTGTTGAGTTCGCATTTGGGAATGAAAGTCACATCACAACTTCGTCCGCCACCAGTGTACAGTCCGGGGTTTTTCCTGGGGAGACATGAAGTGCGCTTTATATTTTTCTTTTGAGTATTTAGAATGCAGTTGACTGCACAGTCACACAAAAAAAGTGAACGTAGCCAAAAAATCGACCTACATAGTTTTTTTTTTCATTCAACCTTGAATTTTTATTCTAAGTTTAATTTTTCTAAGTTGGCTCCTTAGCCTTTGGAATCGTTACTTTGAGCTGCGGAGTTGACATTTTTAAAGGTTTCATGTTAAAAGATATTTTCTGTTGTTCAGGTGGTGAAACAGGTTTTTTGTAAGAGTCGACAACACAAAAATTATAATGTTTCAACATGACTTACATCTTTCACATAAACGGTTAAACGAACATTAGCAACTGTGATTTTAAATTTACAGGAAGGAATTAGTTAATAAAAATCTAATTTGATTATGTAAAAATTTTATGTTTATTTTTCCAAAAGTGTATTTCCAGAATGTACGTTCATATACAAGAATTTTTGTGTCAGATTTGTTCGATTTTATGAGCCGTTCACAAGATGTTGATCGTAATGTTTTATTGTTATTAACTTTTTCAAACACAATTTTTTCGCCACCTAAACTACGGAAAATATTTTCTAACATAAAAGCTATGAAAAGATCAACTAAACATCTTGAAAAAACAATTCCAAATGCTAAGTAGCCAACTTAGAAATATTCAACCACGACTAGAAATGCAAGGTCGAATAAAAAAAAACTAGTTGGCAGAAGATTCCAAAATTTTTTTTTTCAACTAATCTCAGCCAATGCTCCAATCCTATGTAGGTCGCTTTTGCTGGCTCCGCACACTTTTTTTGTGTGACTGTGTAATAAAAATCCGATAATTGATATAGTGGCAATCATTCTTGTGTTTCATCGCATGTTTCTCAACACACAAAATCCTCTTACAATCTTGAAAACATGAATGCATTGGATACACTGGTATTACAAAAATTAGTTTAAAATATCTGGAAGCACATCAAGGTCCGGGCTCACGCCACTATATATACTATTTGACACTTTTTCGAGTGTAAAATAATGTAAAATATTTTCAAAAAGTTTACAAGATCATTTTCCAATCGTACTGGTTTGAGGTATAATTTCATGAAAGCCTTAATTTTATATAAATTGTAAACTGAATATCGTTAAAGAATCAATTGTGTTTCAATTTGGAAGAGTTTTAAAATAAGTGATTAGATTGAATCACATTTAACAGCATAAAATGTCAAACTAGAAGCGTTTAAAATGAAAAAGCTTCGAATTGAACAATTTAAAAATAAATAAGTTCGAAATTTAACAATATTTAAATATGAATAGCTCCAAGAATAAACAATGCTAAATAATGCATTATTATCATATTAGTATTAAAAATTTCGAAGATTTCTGTTTTTAAAATATTATAAATCAGCAATCCTCCCTATAGGAATTCCCATTCATAAATTGATTGCCATAAGAAAAAAAAAAATTCTCTCGCAACACTGTTGATTCAGTCATGTCGGATTTTCATTTTTCTATTTTTGAGCGCAAATTGACCATTTTTTTAAATCATAATTCTCCTGATCAACTAGTAAATTATTTATTGGCTTGATAAATTTAATTTTTGAGGAACAAGGGTATATCAACTGAGTGTGAGATATATGTTTGTTCTCTTTCGCGACCGTATTGATCCAATCATGTCAAATTCTCTATTTATTCTGCAAACCGTCGACGATTCGCTTTCTTTTTTGCTTGGGTCGTAGTTTTTCTAAGCTACAAGATAATAATTCTTCAATATTCGTGCACGAAAAAAAAAGCTGGAAAATTTACTATAGTAGTGCTAGACTTTTGGATAGGCCATCATTTCGATAAAGTCTCTTATACTTCTTCTAAAGGGGCCATATGTTTCCACAGAAAATTGATTAGAGTCATGGAAGTATCCATATGGTTGTAAAATTCTTAATATTTATAAAGTCTTGAATTAAATAATTCCATGACTGAATAACTTGCTGGGAAATTCGAATTGGCATGTGTTAATTTATCATATTTCTAAAATCATCTCCTCGCTTGAAGTTTTTCCCACTGCATGGAAATTCTTTAGTTCAAATTTCAATACCGGTTTTCATCATGTTGGATATATAAAAATAAATCATTTTCATTTTATGATACATATTAGAACATTTCTAGACATGTAAAGCTGAAAATTTTCAAAATTATAAATTTGAATATGTCAGTTTTTTTAATGTAAATAATTTTTAATTGAAGATTTGTATAATATTACTACCAAATTTTCAAGATATTGTGCTAACAATATTTAAATAACAAGGGATCGAATCCATATCAAGTCAGGCAGGTTCTACACTTGAGGTCATAGAATCTTTCAGGGATGAATTATCTTATTTTCATTGGAAATTAAGCGATACGTGTTCTTTCGATTTGAGAAAAAAGACATCTACGAAGTAATGCGTGAACTAATTTTGTGCTTCTTTCGGCAGAAACCCCCAATTTTTCTAGACCTGTATGACTTTTGATATAATTGAGATATGACTTTTTTCGGATGTCGATTGAGAAAAACTCACATCCATATTTTTGAAAATTTTTTTTTAATTTCTCCTTTTCTCAAAAATATATCTTGTAAGTTCCCTGTTGGCTTTATAATTTTTATGGCTAAGAGATTGTTTTCCATAAAATCGAGTTTTTGCATTTTTCTTGCAAACAGAAATAGGTACAAAAACATGTTCAGGGCACAGTTTCTATACATAATTTCAATAAGCAAAAAAACTATTCTCACTTCTTTTTCCGGAAGTCGCTTAAATATCATTTTTTTAAGAATAGATATTACCCAGGCGCATCTTTCCACATTTTTATATTTATTTATATATTATTGGATATGTTACGTTTCCATCCGACATCAGCTGAAACTATTTTTAACTAGTTAAAACGCGATATTGTCACGAGCTATTGTCAAAACTAGTTTTAACTAGTCAAAACGCGAAGTAATCAAGTCTCTTTGTGAAACCCCGATGGAATTCTAAATCCCATCTGATTTCGTATTTTAACTGAAAATATTAGTTAAAACTTGATTTACCCAATAAATGAACTAGTTTTACCTGCACTCAGAAAGAATTAGTGATGATGACTAGTTAAGACTAATTCTGACAATAGCTCATGGTTAATTCGATTTTTAACTAATTTCGGGGAGAAATGGTAACAGATCTTTGAAAATATTTGAGATTACAATTTAATGAGCTTCATTTTATGCGATTACCCCCTCTTTAATAACATTTTTCTCTTCCTTTGAAAGTCCCTGATTTTTCTAAAATGGAATTGTCAGCGTAGGGATAAGAATCTTTTTAAATTAATATTGAAAAATCCTGGAAGAAACCGGAAATTCAAAAGCCCAAAATTCTGCTATAATAAAAAAATAAACTCTGCTATAATAAATTCAAATAAGAAATTCTATACGAAATAGCATCAAATAATGGAAAGAAAGGTTAGTGTAGGATTTCCACAATAAAATCTTTTGGAAATTCCAAATACCTGCACAGAATACAAAATTGTCATTATAATTGTATTTAATTTTTTACAATACCGTCCTACTGTTAAATTTCATTATGTCTTATAACATGAAATATAAATCAAATGAGCCTAATAAAAATTAATTTTATTTGTGCAAATATGATTTGCAAATTCATAGGATTTTATGTTAGGAGGAAGAAATTCAAGTAAAGCTTCTCATATAATTTACTTCGACAGAAAAACAAGATTATTACAATACGGTATTATTTCTGTGAAACGTTTACTCCGTATTCCTAGAGGAATAAATTTTTCAAAATTCTATGGGACGATTGGAGGCTTGCGTGATTTATATTATAAGTTCCCTATTTTATAAAATTGAAGCCACTATTTTCCTACCTGTTTTCAAGATTTATACCACCATTGACACTATTTCAGAGCACTGAAGTGAGTTTCAGCCCTGATCACTCGTATTCTTTTAATTTTGCACTTTCCGTATTTTGAAACTGAATTTTGCTGTAGAGTATAGTAAACAGTTGTCAGTGTTATACAAAAATTCACGTAGTTTTAAGTGCGATAAGCATGCATTCCAAACCAATAGTGCAAAAAAAACGAAGTAACTTGCCTTGTCTGTTGTGCAGTTGAAATTGGAAATGATGAAGAAATTGCAAGAGAAGATGCAACCCAACGACATTTTAAAAAGTGGGAAAATGGAAATTCAGTTTTGTGGAACAAACACAAAAGTCAGATCAGCAACCTCCTCTTTTCTACCAGTCATGGTGCATCGGTGCCCTGAAAACTTTTCTACCGTAGAGTACTTCGAGGTACTTATTCTTTTGATACTTTTTTTCTCTTTTAGTATTTTAATGGCTCTAATGAACAATAAACTTTTTAAATCCTCTCAGAATCTAAGTGCAGAAGAAGTGGGTCGTTTGGTCATTTATTCGGATGTTATGTCGTCTTCTATGGATGTCGTAGCAAATTGTCAATTGCATCATGGATTGGCTGTAATTCCGTGTCGGCAAATAAGAGGCCAAGGTATTTTCGAGAAATATTTCAAAGAGTTTCCTTTATTCATGAATCAAAAGAAAAATTCAAGCTTAAAGCTACTCTTTTTTTGGTTCCATAACAAGGGCGTGGAAGGAATGAGTGGCTGAGTCCAAAAGGTTGTGCAATGTTTACTTTGCAACTTCACATTCCCTTAAATTCCGTTCTGGGAGAACGGATTCCGCTTTTACAACACCTAATAGCTGTGGCCGTTGTTTCTGCTGTGAAGTCAATACCTGGTTACGAGGTAATTGTTTTAAATGCGTTAAATTTGTAGTATTATTTTAGTTTACGGTAGATTTTGCAGAATCAATATTTTCTTACATTCTTATTCGATTTTCAAAAATATTGTCGGATAAAATTCTAACTTGAACTAATGTTATTATAATAAATTTTCAGGGTATTGATCTTCGAGTTAAGTGGCCTAATGATATATACTCAAGTGATGAATCTAAAGTAGGAGGATTAATAATAACAACTCTCGTCGAACATTCCATGGCAATTTGTAATATAGGTAGTTATTACATGATAATTTACTATTTCTGCATGCATTCAAATGTCTAATTTATATCTTCAATTCTTTAGTCACCGCCTCAAGATTCAAAAGTTCTAAGAATTTAATAAATAAATTTATGTCCTAGTGTAGAATATTTTATATTTTCAAAATCAGTTTATCTGTACTTTATTTAAATTGTCAACTAAACCCATTGTTTTATATATTCATTTAGGTACTGGAGTAAATCTTTCAAACAATTCACCCACTGTGTGTATCAATGAATTGATTTCTCGCTATAATAAAAAAACAGGCGCCACTTTAAAAAAATTATCCTATGAGCAATTTCTGGCTCTCGTATTCAGCGAGATTGAGCGTCTTCTCAATATTGTACAAAAGGATAATATTGAATATTTATACGAAATTTACTATAAATATTGGCTACACACGTAAGTATCAAAGTAACAGCATAATTTTATGAATGATTGAAATTTGGTATCAAAATTCAAGTTCGAAAGTGTTCAATTTCTGAAAGCCTTCAATCCGAAAAATCTTACAATTAAAAAGTATCGAATTATTCCAGTTATTATTCAATAGGCTAATAATTATCTCCCAATTTATAGCAATGCGGAAATAACAGTTGTTTCGGAAACTGGAACCTCACAAGAAGCGAAAGTGATTGGCATCGACACCTACGGATTTCTAGAAGTCCAGAGCAAAAACGGCAAAACATTCACTGTCCATCCAGACGGGAACAGTTTCGATATTTTAAAAGGATTGATTACTCCAAAAAACTAACGTCACTCCTACAAAAATCATGATAGAAGATTTAGAAGCATCAAACCATAGAACATAACAGCTTGAAAATCAAATAGTGTCCACACGGCAGTTTCAATCTTTGTATAGTAATTTATTTGCGCTACAAATGAAAAACCCTTGTTAAAAAAATGACGATCTCTTTAGTAAGTAGAGCACTAGTCTTTCAACTTAACCGAAAGATCTTGAATCTTTTTTTATTTGCGATTTATTGCAATAACCGATTTTAATTTCTATATCGAAATTAGCTTCTTTTCTAAATTAAAAATAATCTCTTGTGGCTCAAAATCTTCTTTAGCAAGAACCGAAGTGAAAAGTTCTTCGTTTTTGAAGAATCTTTCGAATTTTTATTGATAGCATCTTAGGTATTTCTAATTAAAAAAAAAAACCGAAAGAATACAGGTTAAATTTTCCAGTCAATTTGTAAAAAAATCCTAGGTGTATATTTTATCACTGAACTGTCTACAAAGTTGACTATACACTGCCACAATTTATAAGAGTTACTACAAATCTAGTAAAATCAATTGATTTGAAGAGAATGTAAACTTTCATAGACTTTTGCAGTTCATTCATCTCGTAGACTAGATCTCGTTTTCGAAAAATGCAAGCCACATTCACAAATACATCATATCTCTGTGTGCTACGATATAATATGTTCAAACTTTAACTACTGCCTATTCGTATAAAAGTATATATGTGACCTACATCCGTAAATAACAAAAGATCTATCATAACGTTTATCGAGTCAAGAAACTTTATCAAATGTAAACTATATAGTTACTGTTAATTGTTGAAATAATATTCCTTTTTGTTACACGTGTACCTGTTATAAAATAAATCCATGATCCTATCTTATCCTGTAAATCTCTCGATAGAATATTAATAATGGGTAAACGTATTTAATTAATTCTGAGCAGAACTTAAAACTAGAGGAAAAATTAGACTAAAGTACCAAGGGAAATGTTAATAATTTAATATATTTCGCCAAGTTCTTTTTACACAAAGATATCGGGTCTCAAAATCAAATCATTGCTCATGAACATGATAATAATTTTATGGTTTTTACAATGCACCATCGTAACGCATTTGTCGAGAAAACTCGGAAACTTGGTTAACCGATCGTCGACGACATTGTCTCGGCTGATTGTCGATCGGTAACGTTCTCCAAAAAAATAATTAACAACACATCTTCGATAAAACGAAATTTCAACTTTAGAGTTGCACAATTGGTACAACATATTCGATCATAATATACACATAAAAAATGTAAACAATATACAATTAACTTCCGCTAATAAGCGGCGCAATAATATTTAATATTTCATAATATAATATTATAATAATAAGGAACAAGAAAGTAGAGACATTAGCCAAGCTAATAATGCGTTAGGTAATTCCGTATCGACGAATTTTTGAGTCAGTCGATTATTGGATACTGATTGAATTAAATTATAGTTACCCTAAATGACTTGGGAATCCGATAAAACAGGATTGAATAGTTTCATGGGAAATTTGCAGAAATCTTTCTTCAGGGTTTGCAGTGTTAAGTTTGATTTGGATTATTTGTTGAGTTCGAAAGATATTTTGGAACAAAATACAAATATAATGAAGTTGGTTTATTAAAAAAAAGTCTTGAATTCTGAAGAATAAAAGTGTTGCGATATATCAATCCAAAAAGCATTGAAAAATCAAGACTCTTGAATTCGGAAATAAAATACTAGAAGTTGAAGACGTTTATAACTACTACATATTATATAAATAATATACATATATTAATGTTTAGGCTTGCAATTTTAACGCATCCGAAATTAGAATGCATCGACATTTTTGAACCTTCCAATTTGGTGACTCTTTTCCGTTTAATTTGAATTAAGAGCCTAGAATTTTAGAATTTTTCGAATACTGATACTTCATGTGTCCAAACTTCAAAACCTTCCCAGAAGTTTTGGAAGATGTCCTAATTTCGTCATTTTCAAACGAACCAATTCAAAAACTTCAAAATTCAAGATCTTCAGAATTTCCAAGACGTATCAAATCCTCTTATATATATTCGAATTTTGAAATCATTTAAATTCGGAATTCTTCAAGCTTTTGAACTCAATATTTTTCAGCTTCAGAATTCAAAAGCCTTCCATAAATCAAATTTAAAGCTTTTTAAGCTTCAAATTTTATTCTTCTAAAAGTTATTTGTTTATTTTCCAAATTTCAATACCTCGGAATTCGGGCTAGACTAGACGTATTAAAACTAAATCTTTTTAGATTCGAAGGGCTTTCAAATTTTTACAATGTGAAAATTTAAAAATATTAGAATTAGGCTTCTTAGAAACCAAATTCAAAATACATAAATCCAAATCAACGTGGTTGGAGTTCAAGATTTGAACTCTGAAATTTAATGTGGTCGAATTCAAAAGGCTTTTAAATATTCTTAAATATTAATTTCCGAAAAAAAATTTGATATGAAATAGTCGAGTAGGAATTTTCAAACTCCAACTCTTATGCACCCAAAAGCATTCAAATTCGAGTACTTCCGGAATCAAAAGCTTTCAAGAGCTTCAAAATTCTGACACAGAATCAAAATTGATCCCAAAACTAAAGTCAAACATAAACTGATCTCAAAATTCGCACGGGAATTACGAAAAGCACCTAAAAACCAGACCCCCTGTAAAGGTGTGCATCATTATTTATGTATAAACTAGAGCCTTCTATAATCGATTACTAGTTACATTGGTCCGATAAGAACGATGCGCCCTGTTCGAGCATCAATTTTCTACTCTCCAGACTTCCTGTAATAGTCTTCAATTACTACAAAAAGCCACCTTTCTTCTGGGTCGGTGCTCGATTTTACACCGCAAATAGACTACCAAGGTGGAGGACAATCACGTGGCATTTTTCTCTCGAGTACGGGCTATTTTCCACTCCGCAACTTCCTTACAAGTCGCAAGAACTTTCGCATGAGAAGTTTAAAACTAAAATCTGCACTATCCGTTCCACAGTCTTTGCACGAGAACGCAGCGTTATGTTACGTTAGATAACTGGAAATGTTTTTTTTCTCTTTTTTTCTCTTGCTGCTTGAAAGAACTCACTAACACAATTATCGAGTTTATTATGTACATGCTTGATTAGGTTACGTTGTCAATAACATTTTGATGTCGGTGGTTGAGTTCAGTGTTGTTGACTTACTACTGACTGATTCTTTTTGGTAGAGAGGTTAACTTTAACTAGAGTGGCCCTTATTTTTTACTTTTAGAATTCCTTTAATCTTACTTCCCAGTTTTATTCGCAAATCCAAAAAATTATATTTAAGTTGAAGCCGAATCGGTGAATGTTAACGCGTGTCTTCAAGACCATGCATTTCTTCATTGAATTATCATGGGGAACATTCAGCTTCTCGTTAATCTATGATCTCATATAAATAATTGCTTGTTTAAGTATCTTCTTCAGGATTTGTCAAAGACTATGAATCAACCATAGCTATTAAAGTTTAATGATTTTAAAGCGCTCTTATTGGTTGACAAAGAATACCCCATAAGTGAAAATTTCAATTCTATGTGATATTGAGTTTTAATAACGTGATTTGTGAAATAATGTTCAATTCTTTGAAAACAATTTCAATTAGTTAAAAAATTTGATTTCTTACGCAGGTTGCAATCGTGATTCTTATTGTTTGACGAATTTTGAACAAGATTTTGAGAACATAGGATCAACGGGAATCTTTCTAGCATTTGAGGCACGGGTTAAAATCAATCAATTTTGTTGAAATTTTGAGGACGTCATTTTTTCAGTATTTGGATGATGAGAGCAAAGAGATTCTAACAAAAAATGTTCACTAAGTATAATTGAAAACCACCTTATTGAACCTTTATTCGAAAAGAATAGGAGATTTGAATTTGACACCTTGTATTTAAGGCCGAATGAAATAAATCCTAGCACGGATTAGGGTGATGTACGAGTAAACTACATCAAATTCACAAATTTGATTGAAAGTTGCATGATTAATCATTGAATGACACCGGAAACCACTTAGCGATCGTCTGTAGAGTAGAAGTCAAAACCTACTTAAAATTTAGAGCATCCTATCACATTCAGTCGTTTTTTAAATCTTCATACTCTTAATTGATTCGCAACCTGAGAATAAAGATTCTAAGTTTAAGTGGCAATGGCAATGAAGTTATAAATAACGAGCTTCACCGACTTTTTGTGTTATTTAATACTATAAGGCTAATATATCCTCAGAACTCTTTTCTAAATCGTCTTTGAGACGGGAAATTCCTGTTGAAATAAAATTTAGCCTGCAATTAGGTACAGAAGTAACCCTTACGTATATATAATTATTGGCAACTACGAGTGATCATTCCAGGAATGATTTCACCTCCGCAAAAATCGGCTTTCATAAATCCATGAAATAGGTTTTTTTTTTTAAATTTCCAAGTACGGTTTCAATTGAAAAGCGAATTTTCCGAGGGTCAAACAACATTGAGAGCATAGTCATTACCTTACAGATAATTATTACGTCAAAATAATTTTTCGAAAGCGAGCTGTTTTTCTCAGTTTCATTGATCCACATTTTTAGAGCGACTTTCATAGAAATTCGAATTTTTCGATAGAGACTAGATTAAGATGTGGATCGACTTTTTACATTAATTTACATTTAACGTCTCAAGGTGTGTGTGTTTGACTCTCGATACATTTGTAAGGCTTCGATAAGCTACTAAATCGTTAAGAAGTATCGAACCAGGAAAACGAAAAGAAAATTTCTAACGAGGAGAACCTGTTTTAGACTTAACAGCAACTTTAGTGCCTTAATCGTAACGACATTCACACATACGTCATTGCTACATACAACTGAAACACGCGTACTCTAACACACATACAGAGCGCGGATGAGAGCTCATTTCACCCTGGTATGACAAATTATAGAATATAGGCGCAGTATATACATTTCTTACATATTTAAATGAATCTCGGGAGACCACTGCCAGAATTTTGGTACATGTAAGGCGGTGGAGGCGGGCCTGGGAAATGTCTTTGGCGTTGATGGGGATGCATTTGATGATGCATTCCGACGGATCCAACTGAAGATGGAGCGTGTTGCAAAAGATGTGGAGTTCCATCGCCAAGATCCAATTCCAGTTCTTGTGGCTCCACCAACTGAAGAGCACCAAAAGACGCTGTTGCCATTGCTACGTCCGGCATTATTCCTGATAAGTGGCCATCACTGCATGAATTATTCTCCTGTTGCTATAAAAATAAAGCGTTTCTTTTTTTCATTTTGTTTTTAAAATAAAAAAAAATCATTCACAATCCAGTATTTTTCTACGTATCTCGATAAATTTGGAATAGGAATAAACATATCTACCACCGTATCTCTGTGTGTAGAAATGGTACTGATTACTGGATCTCCTCAAATATTACACGTATTCTTACTATCAAATAAGTAAAAAAATGAATGATACTAAATGGGGTAAGTGTACCGGTCTCTGAACATGTACCTACAAGTGGTTGGACAATCCTATGTATTTCGTCGTAGGAATAGTTCAGGAAACCATAATCATTAAAAGTAAATAGATGTTTAAATTTGCAGTTTCTTGTATCCCGAAAGGAAAAAAAAAACAGTATACCATGTATGCAAGGATTTTCAATCTGTTCAAACTTGGGTGCATAATTTTTCAAATAGTGTTTGTGAAGAAGGACAGTCGATATCATATGGGGACAGCAGGTATGTTCTTCTTATTAATTAAACTTATTCATCGAAAATTTAACTCGGGTTATATCACCCGGTGTGTAATCACCAGCCACGGACTAAGTCGAGTGTCTGATGAAGTCAAGATGTTAATAATTTAAAAATATAAAAACAAAGTTCGAAATTTGTTGCGCAGATACTTTGGCAGGCACACAATTAAGTTATTAGTGTGAAGTTCGTCTCGTTATGGTGTTGTCATTAAACAGCAGCAGAGTTTGTTGAAGGTAACTGATTGCATCACCTCTGGATGCTTTTTCAGAGCTACCAACTATTAAACTTATTATTATTATTATTTGAAAAATTGAAAAGAATAATGACAGTAAACAGTTTCCATAAATTCTAATCATTATCAGGTCAATAAATTTGGTTAGGAATAAATAATCATACACACAGACTTTATTTATCAATTCAAGCTTAATTTCCCTCAGACCAAATACCTTGTTATTCCTTTTTTATTTTTTTATCTTATCCGTAATGACGTTGAACTTCCGAGAAACTGATTTCGCATTCAAAAACATTTTATTACAATTCAAACATACGCATAGAGTAAAACTTATCTGAAAAATGGAGTGACCAATAGAGAATGAGGAATTGAAAAATAATCAGTAAAATCAATTCGGTTTGATGTAAAAAACATTCTTAATTATTATTGTTGCTTTAGGTATTTTAAAATGACGTATGAACAGCCAAAACATTTTTAAATAAAACATTTTGCATCTTGAAAATTTTGTCCGACTATTAGATACAGTACAGCCTCTCAATAGAGCGCCTTCCCCTCAAGCACGCTCGAACGCTACCCCCTCTCTCTAGCTTTCGCTTTCAGTGAAGATTTGAAATCATTGCCTCTCAATAAGGCGCTCTCGGAAAAATGATTTTTTGACGTAAAACGGCATTCGAAAACATACGAGAAATGACTGCTTGCTTTTTACGAATAGAAAATAGATCTTATCATTCGATTTAAAGAATGTAACGTTCCTCTATTCTGATTCTCAAAATATTTTAATATATCTTTACGTCCTGAGAGGAAGAAGTTTCATTTTTTTTCCATTATGAGAAAAGCGTTTTGCAAATTTATTGCTCCATGAGATTTTTTTAGCTGACTCAAATTTGATAATTGACATTGACATTGCGAATTCACCCTTTTTTAGTTGAAAAATCAACTACTTGTTTTAAATTTAAACTCGTTTGTTGGAAATCAAGAATTGATTCATCAAAGATTTATTTTTGAATTCGAAAATTGAACTTTTTTTGAATGAAATTATGTATTTTGAGGAAAATTTGCCTTTTTTGTAGAAAATTAATCTTCATGGTCAAAAATGTATCTTTTTGCTTGAAATACATCTATTCCCGTTGAAGATTCATCATTATACCTGAAAATTCATCAGTTTGATCGAAAATCCATTTCTTCAACTGAAAATTTAACTGTTTCATTTTTAGTGGAAAATTGATCTTTTCTAGTTCAAAATTCGACGATTAGGTGAAAATTTGTCTGTTTTAATTGAAAATTCAATTATTTCGTTGGAACTTCACACATTTTGTTCTTCTTTGCCGTTAACAATTCAAGTTATAAATTTAAACATTTTTACTTTCAATCGACAGAAATGTCACTTTCCCTTCTTTCGTTTGAAAATTTTCATTTTTATAGTTCAAATCGCAACCATTTTCTTGAAATTTTTATTTTTGCATGAGAATTAATTTTTTGTCAAAAACCGGACTGTTCTAGTTGAAAGATCATCATTCCAGGTAGAAATTCTTCTTTCTGGTTTAAAATTCAACTGCTTCAGCGTAGCATCTACAATTTCATTTGATTCTTCATCATTTTGTGTAAAAGTGAAATAATTTGTTAGAAAGTTAGTTTTTTTTTTATAAGTAATTTTTTTTAACTGAAAATTCAACTTATTCCAATTGAAAATTCCATAGTCATAGTTACAAATTCATTTGTTTAGTTAAACATCCCTTTTTCAATTTAAAATTTGATTATTCAAATTTTTGTTTAATAATCTTCTCCAGTAAAAGTTAATTTATCTGTTTGAAAACTCAACTCTTTCAGTTGAAGATTCTTCTTTTAGTCTAAAATCCTCATGCTTGGTTTTTTGAACTAAAAATATTACTGTTTTATTTTTGGTGGAAAATAATTATGTTTTGGGTTCGAAATTCGACTATGTTGTTGAAACATTGTATTTTGTCTTGAAAAATTATTTCTTCTATTTGAAAATTTATCTTCTCGATTGAATATTCACCTCCATGGTTGAAAATTGAAGTGTTCCAGTTGAAAATTTATCTTTTCATTTGAAAATTCATCTTCTTCATTAAAGAATGAACTATTTGGTTGGAAATCCGTTTTTTTTTTGTTAAGGTAACTTTTTTGTTTTGATTGAAAATGTGACTGTTCCAATTTATGTAAAAAAATAATTGTATGCTATTGAAAATTTGAGTATTCTTTTTAAAATGGACTTATTTTGCATTGTCTTATCTGTTGTGTTGAAGGATGTTTAGAATGAACGTCATGAATAAAAAAGAAGATTGTAGTTTTGCGACAAATATAAATATGTTACTTCTAGTTGACCAGGAAAATTGAAAACCCTGACCGGGAAGAATCGGGAAATGACCAGGAATTTGAAATCGTCCGCCGAATCGCCACCCTGATAATACATGCTAGTTGGTACAATCATAATTCTAATACAAGATACATATACTACCTCCTATACCGCGCATTCATTTGGAGATCGCCTTATTCAGAGGCAGAGCGAGTAAGAATCTCTAGACTCGAGACCAGCGAAGAACGTTAGTGGGGGTAGCGCGTTTCCTGGAAAACACTTCCCCTACTCTCCCGAGAGGCGCCTTATTGAGAGTCTGTACTGTACATGCTGCCCGGTCAATGAGAATCTTGTCCAACCACTGGTGCTTTCTCATGTTTTTCCGAAAAGCCTTTTATTTCTTATAAAAACCACATTAACTCCAAAATTGAGGGCAAAAATGACTTCAATAATACAGAGTCCCAGAGAACGAACCTTTGTTAGAAAAAATAAACCAATAAGGGACTACAATAATTTAAACATGAAAATAATATTTGTCCGACCACTGGTATCTATATCAAAACTTCTCAAATTGCAATTGATCGAATTCGAACTGTATGTATTATTCAAGAATTCTGAGTTTGAAAACAGTAAATTTAAAAAACATGAAAATTGATTAATTTTAAAGTTTCAAAAATTGTAAGGCATGCAAATTTGATCCATTTAAAACTAAAAGATTTTGATCCAAAAACGAAAAAGATTGTATATCATGAAAATTTGGAAGCTTCCAAATTGACAAATAACAATTGAGAATTTTTACAAAATATCGAAGTATTAAACTTCAAAACTACAGGCTAAAGGCACTAAATCGTTTCAATTTCAAGAAATTAAAATTTTTGAACTACTTATCCTCATTATAAATGTTCATTATCAGGTGTGGACGACGCCCCACCCCTTTAACTAGGCCTCACAGAACATTTCTCCCCTCCCCGCCCCGACCCCTGCCCCCGCACCGCTCTCTGACCTCCGGTCCCCG
>WSXT02192965.1:0-19544 GCA_011762715.2 Neuroterus valhalla
GTGCGATCGAAATGGGAATTTTCGATTTTTTGAGAAAATCCAAAAAGTTGTATTCACCATCTTGTAGGGCTCTCTTATAGAAACATTTTTTCTCTCTGACTTTCTTTTCAATCTTGCTTCATTTGGCTAAAAATTGTGATTTTCGTTCATAGTTTTGAATTTTGAAAATGCCACAACTCTGACAATTTTGTTTTGATCAAAAAATATCATGAAGATAAATTGTTTCATTTTTCACCTACTACAAGAAACCGTACTTACAATTTTTAAGTCTTGCAAAAAAAAAGTCCAAAAAAAAGTTCAAAATGCTCCCTCTCACTCATTTTTTATCCAAAATAGCTGGTTAACGCACTTTACCTGTCTTTTTGGTCCCTCAAAATGTGAGTCAAAGGGCAATCCAATCCGAGCAGTCTTTTAAAAGTTATCGAGTATACAGACACCAACGACAACGACGACGACAACAGACAGACAGACAGACAACAACGTAAAAACTACTTTTTCGGAACCAGGAGGTCTCAAAACGTGGAGATTTCATAAATTCCGCGAAAGTCAATTTTCACATAAAACCAATACCTTCTCATTATGATGCGAATGTAACAATCTTATTTAACCAACATTTCAACCAATTAAATCTAATCCAATCTAATTGAATTTCATTCATATTCCATTCAGTGCAAAGTTAAACATTTCAGAAAAAACCACAACTTTCTAGCACTTATCTAAGAGAAAATGGTTATAAAAAATAATAATTTGTGTAAATAAGCATATTTTTTAACTCGCATTAATTATTACCTCGCTAAGTAAAAAGTGGACATAAAGCTTATGAGTTTAGAAAAAGCCGCAACTTTTTAGCACTTATCTAAGAGAAGGAAGCCATAAACAATAATAATTTGTTTAAAAAATTATTTTTGTTAAATTAAGTTAAATAATTACTCACTTCAAGTGGAAAATGGGTAAAAAGTTAAAAATTTCAAAAAAAAACCGCAAGTTTCTATCATTAAGCAAAGAAAATATTATTAGCAATGATAATAAACTGTTCAAACAATTATTCTTTCAACATGAAACAATTATTACTTTAATCAAATTGAAAAGTGGTAAACAGTTCAAAATTTCAGGAAAAAACTGCAACATGTATAGTATTAATTTAGAAGAAGATAGCTATGAACATTTACAATTTGTTTAAACAATTATTTTTGCTACATTGAATCGAATAATTACTCACCTCAAGTGAAAATTGGACAAAAAGGTTCAAAATTTTCAGAAAAAAACCGCAACTTTGTAGCATTATCCTAAGAGAATATTGTTAAAATTATTAACGAATTGTTTAAACAATTATTTTTGTTACCTTTAATTGATCATCACCTTGCTTCAACTGAAACGTTGGAAATAAGTTGAAAAATTCAGAAAAAAACTTGACTTTCTAACCCTTTTTTATGAGGAAGTTGCTTTGAACAATAATAAATTGTTCAAACAATTTAAATAAACATCTAATTATCAGTATAAAGTAGTATTTCATTTATTTAAAACAATCTGCGTTAAAAAAACCGCAAAAAATCATAATTAGCGTCAAAAACTCGAAAAACCCATTTTTTCACTTGTGCGGGTTTTTTGGGACCCTATAAAACAGATTTATGGAGGTGATATTTAAAATGTAATATTTTATTCGTATTCTGTGACTAATTGCGAAGAGAAATTGCGAATTTCGAACTTGATTCACCTAACATTGAGAATTCTGAATAAAATTTACAAAAACGTATTTTTTCTTACGGGACTTTCCGACTCTCTTTCATCAAGTTTCATCGTAGGACAGAATCGAGGAAAGAATTTATGATAATATCCTGATGATATAGCAAAATACCATGAATACTCTCCTAAAGAAGAGTGGGAGAACTTTGAAGAATCTTATAATTATTTTCATAGTTAGATCAATATTTTTTGAAATTTTTTTCTTGACTAATGAGAAATATTTGACTGCTTTTCCTGAATTAGGGAACGACGAGACATTTCGTTTAAAGCTGCGAAACAAGAAATCTAAAATGCCCCTTTTTACTTTTGCAGTTTATATGCTAAAAGGTTATCAATTGTAGAATCTCAAACTTCACAATGTGGGAGAATTTGACTCCCGTCTGAGCTTTTAAACTAGGAATATAAAATAAGAAAAATGAAAACTTCTCGAGATTGAATTGAATTCTTGAAGCTATAAATTTCATAAATTCCCAATTTTTGGAGTCTTCAGTTTTGGATCAATCAAAAATGTTCAAGTTTATGATGTAGTGGCCTCAATGATTTTGGAATACCCAGGCCCCTAATTTTTTAATTTTTCCTAAAGTTCCTAATCTATAAGTAATAAACCTCTTAATTTGATTGCTTTATTTCAGATAATTAATAATTCGCTGTGATAATAATACTAAATGAATAAAATGAATACCTTATTCATTTAGTTTCTAATTTTTAACTTCAAATACAAACCTATTTGAAAACATTTCATGTTCAAATTGGGGACCAGCTGTGAGAACAGCCATGACTTTATCGGAATGACTATATCTTGTTTTTTTTTATTCTCCAAAAGATAAATTTCAATGACAAATTAAATTAAATAACGTATAAAATATATTTGTACAATTTTGCCCTTTTAGGAATGACAGAAAAACTCCAGACGTTTCACACTGAAGCCACAGATCCGCTGCTGAGCATCTTTGGCGAAAAGCCAAAGTAAACTATTTTCAAATCAAATGAAAAGAGGAAGAGATTTTGTTGTTTCGTTTTGCCCTTGCTTCTTTCTCAAATTAGTCAGTGCATCCGACAATAATACACTGTCGTCATATTTAAATTAATGGAATAGAGTTCGTTGACAGTGCTCTTTCAATATCCTGTGAAACTGAAGAGAAGAATTGAACTGGTATTAGCCTTCCAATTAGCAGAGACTTTGGACAGCTTCTTGACGACTCGCAAAGAATGGCTTTCTGCAGAATTAATTTATTTAAAAAGCTCGAAACGTCCGAGGAGCAGGAAATTCGAAAGCCACCCTACTTTATAACTTCGTTAAAACTGATTATTTATGATTTAATATTATTTATATTTAATATTTATGCACACCCTTAAAGACAATTCACCTTCCTAATGATTTATTTTCTCATTTCTGGATAAACTTAAATTGATGAATAAGGCTTTGGAATATACGTGAATTGAATTCGAGATGTTTGTTACTATCTTATTAATATGGAATCTCCTCTTCCGTTCATGAAATTTTTGTCAAGGCTGGCGATAAGCAAGCACCAAGTAACATTACTGACGATTCTGCCACTGATAATTGACAGATAGTCAGTTCCAACGAAGGTCAGTGTCACAATTGATTCTAAGTGTAGTTCAAGTTCACCCAATTATTGAGAATATTCTGAAGACCGTGAATTTTGATCGTATTTCACAAGAGACTATTCAAATTCAATAAATTAATTAATTGAAAACATCACAATAAAAAGTAGGTTGCAATTTTTAAACTGTAGAACATGTTTCAACATCCCTAATAACACCCAACTTCTTGAAAACGTTTTCTGGCAAACTTTGAAACGTTTGTGAATTTGGGTGAAAAAAAACGTTTTCAAAACGACGGATACTTCACATTTTTGATACTTTGGCTGAACAAAACTTTTTATAAACGTTTCCAAAACGTTTGGTAAACGTTAGACCAAGCAAAATTTGAGCAGATTAAATTTCCAAACTTCTCTAAAACGTTTGCAAGATTTTTATCAAACTTTTACGAAACGTTTGTCAAACCTTTTGCGAAACCTTTTAAGAAAGTTTGAAGAACGTTTGAAAAAAAAAAAAATTTTTTTCTGAAGAGCTCATATACTTTTGATCGAACGTTTTGTTTTCTTGAGTCTCAAAAATCAGCGGAAGTATCTAACGTTTTCATAACGTTTTTCTGATCAAAAATTCCAAACGTTATTGTTTTGACAGAAAACGTTTGTGTGTTGTTCGGGATTCGGCTTGAAAAAACTCGAGATCATTATATTAGTTGCTTCTATGAATAGTTACCGGTTTAGATAAATATAAAATTTTAATTAAATCGCTACTTTTTATGCATAAATTTAATTTTTTTTTTCAAATGACGAGATTGGCCATTATAATACTTTTTACTACCTACAGTCATAAAGAGTGGACATTTCCTTAAACCAGTCATAAAATAATCCGATCACAGAAAATTGCTCCCTGCGAACAAAGTAGAAAGAATTAAATTTACGCGACATTAAGCTTCGTAGCTTCGGTAATAAGACAACCACGGGAATAATTTTTATAGAAACAATCTACAAAATTCATTAGAAATTTTGGTTACTTGCGACTTAACTCAAATTGCTTTAATGTCTCTTTCAATAGAGTTTTGCCATAAGGATATAAAAATTAAATAAAAATAATTCTATTTTCAAATTTTTAAATATTTATCAAACTTATAAATTATCTTGTAAAGTACTTAAATGGAAGCTACGCATTTTTATAAAATATGGCCATAAATTGGATTAGCAAATCATAATAAGTATTTGAAACAGCGTTGCATATTCGTGGTATTAATTTCAATATTTTCAATTCCAAATTGATTGACATCAGATTTTAGGAATGTGAAGATTGAAAATCATGGCATTCAAATTGAAGCTTTTTAAAGTTTTAGAATAAATTGCTCCAGATTACAAAAAGGATTTGAGTAGAAAATTTGAAGAATTTGAGAATGATCCTTTCAATCTTGAAAGACTACATATCAATACAATCTCCAACTTCAAGGCTTAAAAAATTCATACATTTCAGTTACATTTTTTGAAATTCAAAGCATGAAAGCGTTCAAGATTTTTTTTCTTAAAGAAATGTTCAATTTTGGTTATTAAAAATTTTAAATACCCACATATTTCATCTTTTAGATAGAAAGCGGTTCACAAAATTGCCTAAAATAGTAAGGTAGAATTATTCACATTCAACGATGGACAGTATACAATATAAAACAAAATTCCACAAAATTGTAAACATTCACAGCTTATTTGTATTTTTCAGATCTGTATTCATATTTCAATTATTACAAAACTATTATGAAACCGTAAAATGTAAAGTTATTATTGATTACCATAATTAAAAAATCAGTTTTGAAATATTGTTTGCATTGAGCAAACAAAATCTTTTTATTGAATGAGTGGTTAAAAAAATGTTGTTTATTCTGAAAAAATTGAATTTGAATTCAGATTGATTTTCAAATTCAATAGATCTTAAAAGGTGATCTTGTTCGAACTGATAGGAAGTGTGCCAGTCGTGCCTGGTATCGACAGGCAACCTGACCAGTCCTGTTATGGTGTTTCTACACGAACACTTTTTTGAAATACTGTTAGTTCCTTAAAAGAATAAATGAATAATTCATTATCAAAGTGAAAACTCATATTCTAAACCTGAATAATCAAAAGTAATTAAAAGTTTACTACGTAACATACAAAATCTCAACTAATGCAATTGAAAATAGTCTTCACTTATTGTCTGCATTTTCTGAAAGAATAATTTTCCGGATATTCTAAAGCTATTCTCTCTTATTCAGAACGAGATGAAATGTATTTTCTCCATAAATTAGAATTCAGAGAACGAATTTGATTCTCCTTGTGTTCAGGTGGCACTTCGTTAACTCGTTGTCAGTGACAATATGCAAAAATTAAAAGATGTCACTGCGCAGTTCGTAAATTAGACAGAATATGAAAGCATATTCATTTAAGCCACTTTCACAGAGGTGTTTGAAAACTTCCTGAATTTCGCAAATTGTAGCTTAGAATTCTTTCGACAAGTTATTAAATTATGACCTGGGGCGTATTGGAGTTGAAAATGCTGCTTTCATCATGAGATACATTTTTCATTTGTAGCACCCTACCTAAAAAAATTAATTCTTTTCATAAAAGCATAACATTTTTTTTGCAATTTATATAATTCTTTCCTTTAATATTGTGATTCGAATACAAGAAATAATAATTAAAATGAGATATTTTTGAAACTAGAACTCTTTTTTCACAACAGGAAACAGGAAAGGTGGAAGTGAAACTGTGATAAGCATCGTTTGTCAAAAAAATGGGGAACAATATCTATTTAAGCAGCTTCAGAATAATTTATTTCTGTTAGGGTCGAAGATCAAGTCTTTGAATTTTTATTAGTTCATTATGTACTTGTAAATATGAACGAATAAAAAAATTACACCAAGTGTGAAATAAATGACTTGATGAGATGGAAAATCTGTTGGATTTTATGTATTGGCCTTATGGAATTTCAAGGCTTTGAAACTATCAGGGATACTCGGTGCAATGTAAATTCCACGCCAATCTATTTTGACAATTTACGATCTTGAGGTAGATTCCACATTGAATATTAATTTTCCTACGAAAATGAATTGCTGCCAATTAATAATCTACAATTTGCAATGAAGGTTTCTTAAAGAGTAATTATTTGATCAAATTCAATAGATTAAAGGAATGGATTTTCAGTGATAGAGATCATTCCTTTTTTAAAATGTATTTATGTTTCACTTGAAGACACAAGGACAAGTTTAATTGAAAATTACCATACTATTCTGCATCTGACAGTTTCAATTGGAAAAAACTGCAACTTATAATAAAATATAAAAAATACTGAGTAAAAAGATTCATTTTCAATTTCGAACCTAAAACTGAATTAGACTTTAGGTTTAAGGAATATCAATTACTCACAATATTTCCCGCTTTCTTAAAGGAAAAATACCAGATCTTGTTCCTGATTAAGAACTAAATAAAACCATGAATCATAAAACCATTTTGTTACCTTCATCCTCAATAATGTCCTCTTCCATTCTGAACTTTTGTTAACTTTTCACTAATCGAACTTTTCTCTCACGAAAAGATTTATTTCATGAATCTAACATTTTAAAACTTTTCAACTGATCACAAACACTAGTGATTTCCACTAATTAACTTTGAACTTGTACTCGGAATTCCGAGTTCCGAAAAAGATTTTAAAAATATTCTCAAATTCAATTGCAATTTATAGAGTAGGATTTAAACTTCAGAAGTGGAGTTGTATGAAATTCCGTCGGCCCGCTTTCGCGGTCGCGACGCCTTCAACTGGTGGCTGACTCGCACGAGACCCTCTCTCTGAGCTTTCTATAGTGTGTTCAAAATAACTCTAGCAAGCACGTGGCGCTGTGAGGCCGTAAGGATGGCACCATGAATCTTAAAACTCACTGTTCACTATCAAAATATATAAATTTTCCTCTTGAAGATATAACTCAGAAGAAAGTCCAAAAAATAACTAATATAATTAACTTCCCTCTCGTATACCCGTTATTCCATATGCGATTCCACGCCCTCAGATTATCTATTGAAGTTAATTTACTGAATAATGTAAATTCATAAACAAAAAGGAAAAATGATTATATAAGTATAAACACTATGAGAGCGCAATTATGGTTTGAAGTTTATATTTCAATTTTTGACAGTATGATGTACATAAAAGATATGTACTCTTAAAAATTTGTGAACTCACATTTATAATACTATAAGAACTCCATTTCGCGTTCGATACCGACGAATTTCAGTTGTTCTGTTGGCCCGTATCTGAAAAGAGAATTTTGGAATTAAAATCTTTCACGGCTTGCACTCACTTCAGAGATGGAAAATAGTGTTAATAGTGGCATGATTGTAATACCATAAATATGCAAATTATATGTTCCTTTATTCAAGGTGGCGATTCGGCGGACGATTTCCCATTCCCGGCCATTTACCGGTTTTCCCGGTCAAGTTTTGTTAAGTTTTTTAATTTTTCCGGTCAACTAGAAGCAACATATTTATATTTGTCGTAAAACGCTAACATTTATTTTTATTCAAACCTAAACATCCTTTAACACAACAGATCAAACAATGCAAAATTAATAAATTCTAAAAAGAATCCTCTAATTTTCAACAAAAAATATCATTTTTTTTCAAATTGAAACAGTTAAACTTACAATTAAAAAAATCAATTTACTATCACAATAAAAACAACAGACTTCCAACAAAATAGTTAATTTTTCAACCAACGTGATGAATTTTCAAATAACATTATGAATCTTCAACCAGAACAGTTGAATTTCAAAACAAGAAGATTAATTTTCAACTAAAAAGATAAACATTTAACTGGAGCACTTCAATTTCCAACAATGAAGGCGAATATTCCAATAAGAAGATTAATTTATTAACACATAAGAAGAATCATTTTCTAAGAAAAAACATGATTTTTTAACAAAATATTCTGTTTTCAAAGTCGAAAAATGCTTATTCTCAACTAAAAACGGAACAGTAAAATTTTAAGTTTAAAAAACCAATTCTAAAACAAGCGTAAGTGTTTTATACTTTAAAAAATAATCTTTGACTGAAGGAGTTGAGTTTCCAAAAAGTTAAATTAACTTTTACTGAAAAGATAAATCGTCAACGAAAATTTTATTATTCAAATTTCAAATTGAAAAAAATTGATGTTTAACTAAACAAATAGAATTTCACCTAAAACTGTGAATTTTTCAACTGGAATAAGTTAAATTTCCAGTTGAAAAAAATTTCTTATAACAAAAAAAAAACTAACTTTTAAACAAATTATTACATTTTTACACAAAATGATGAAGAATTGAATGAAATTGCAAATGTTCGACTGAAGTGGTTGCATTTCAAATCAGGAAGACGAATGTTCATCTGCAATGATGAACATTTAACTAGGATAGTTCAATTTTTGACAAAAAATTAATTTTCAACCGAAAAATACAATTTTCAACAGAATGGTTGAAATTTGAATCCCAAAAATAAAAATTTCCAAACAAAAATGGAATAGTGACATTTTTCACTCAAAAAACTAATTTTGAACCAAGCATCAGAGTTTACAACCAGATGCATGTTCGACTAGAATGAAAATTGTTTGACTGCATAACTTGAATTGTTAACCATAAAGAATAATTTATAAATAAGAAGAATCATTTTCTGAAAAACAAGATAATGTTTTAACAAAATAGTCGAATTTCAAAGTAAAAAAATTATTATTTTCAGCCAAAAATGGAACAGTACCATTTTTAGTTTAAAAAACCAATTTTAAAACAAGCATAAGTTTTTATACTTAAAAAAAGAATCTTCAACTGAAGGAGTTGAGTTTTCAAACAGATAAATAACTTTTACTGAAAAAGATTTTTAAACGAGAATTCGATCACTCATATTTTAAATTGGGAAAAAAATCTTTAAGTAAAAAATATATTTTTAAAAGAGACTTTGGAATTCTCAATTGAGATAAGTTAAACTTTCAGTTGAAAAAAATGACTTAAAACAAAAAAAAACTGTCAAACAAATTATTACATTTATACACAAAATGATGAAGATTCAAGTAAAACTGCAAATGTTCAACTGAAGCAGTTGGATTTCAAACCAGAAAGACGACCGTTTAACTGGAATGATGGACACCTAACTATAATAGTTCAATTTTTGACAAAAAATTAATTTTCAACCAAAAAATACAATTTTTCAACAGAACAGTTGAAATTCGAACCATAACAATATTATATATTTCTAATATTTAGTTTCACTATTTTAATATTTTCAATATTAATATTTCTTCTTTGGAATACTA
Organism: Neuroterus valhalla; assembly: GCA_011762715.2. Classification (NCBI taxonomy): domain Eukaryota; kingdom Metazoa; phylum Arthropoda; class Insecta; order Hymenoptera; family Cynipidae; genus Neuroterus; species Neuroterus valhalla. The sequence continues at coordinate 9,622 of WSXT02192965.1, forward strand.
CTTCACTCTAAAGACTGCTTGAAGTACTCTCTTTATTTGAAATTAGGAAGAAGGAGCTTTAAAATTGTAACGAATTTTGAATTGGAGGAACGATTTTTAAAAATTCTTGCCTATAAATATCTTCGGAAACTCCCTGTCCCCAGTCAGATAAATGAGGAAAAGCGGATGAAACGTGATTAATACATTAATTTGAAAAAATGAAGGTGATAATCCTATCTGTAGGTTCGAGCTATCATCAATTCGATTATCAAATTTGTGCCAGCTAAAAAAATCTCAGACAAACAAATTTGCAAAACGTTTTTCTTATAATGGAAAAAATTGAAAATTCTTCCTCTCATAACGTATAGATATATTTAAATATTTTGAGAATCAGATTAAAGGAACGTTACATTCTCTGAATCAAATGATAAGATCTCTTTTTGATTCATAAAGAGGAAGCTGTCATTTCTCTTTTTTTTTTGTGTAGAATTTTTAATATTCTTTGCTGAGTCAAGCGAATTCCCGGTTTTTAATTAAATTCACGGTCATTTCCCCGCCAATAAAATTCCCGCTAAAGTCGCCACCCTGCTTATTAGATACAGTACTTCTTGATTCTAAAAGATCTCATTGTATAAAGGTTTTGCTAATCAGTAAAACTTGATAGTTCATGTTTTTTTTTCTTAAAGTTTACTTTCTGCAAGGTCGAAAATTTTTTATTTTCCGTTCCATACTTCAAAAATCGTAATTGTATCGACATGAACGTTTTCCTTCAGAAATAATTGGAATTTGAAACAATAATAATTGAAAAATCAATAGCATTCGACCGGTGATTTTCTAATATCCCGATTCAGTGACAAACTTTAATTATCTTATACTACTAACGATATTTACCTGTAGTCAAAGAACAATTCTTCACCAGGTTGAATTGCTCTCTTCGCGAAAATTCCGATTCGGTGATCGCCATTGACCATCATAACTTTGGCATAACAATTGGGATTTATGGAATGATTCGCGAATCTAATTTTATTTCCTTTTCTAGTGGCGTCAACGACGAAGTCTGTGAACAATTGCATCATTTAATTAATTGATACTTATTCAATTTATTGTAACAGTGAATAGTTTGAAAATAAAGATAGAAAACAAAACTGTAACTTACCGTTATTCAAGTTAAAAAGGAAGCTGCACATATATTTGTCGTAAACTTTTCCTCGTCTGTCAGCTTCATCTTGGCTAATAATTTCCCCGCAATATTCCGAGATGAATTCGTTTTTGGCTGCAGATTCTTTGAGGAAAATTCCCCAGCCGGCAACATCAGATGGAGCCATTAGTAAATGTTTATCTGAACATATAAGAAAATTATGACGTAAGATTGTAACTTGGTTTATTTTGAAAACAAATTGAAATACTACTCAAAGTTAGAAAAATACTTACTTAGTCCGCGTTGAACGCTGACATTTTTACAGGATATTTTCGTGATGTGGAACTGATCCGCACCACATGTTTGACACAGGTCGGGATCGCATTCCCGAACAGCCAAGTAACAAGGACACTGTTTGGTGTTACATTGAGCTTTACATCTACATCCAGGAAATCGATTTTGGCACTCACTGCTACATTGACAAAACTTCTCGCAGAAATTTTGGGCTTGAATACAAGGACATGAATTGTCGCAAGGTCGATTCGGATGATCGCAGGGAGAGTAGTTGTGTACGTGATTCGCTCCTAAAAAAGAAACAAATCAATTTGAACTTTGATTCATTTTTCATAGAATTTGTCTAATTTCTGCAATTGATACTTTTTAACTGCAGAATTCGTGTTGAAAACGATCAAATTTCATTCGAAATTCCAAGAATTTCTTAGTAAAAATCGAATGTTGGACCATGAACAAGAATTTTAATTTATTCTTTGAAAAAAAGCAAGAAAAAAGAGAATATAGGGAATTTGAAGGATGCTCTTTTTCCTTCCCTTTTCTTTTAATTCAAATACAAAATTTCTGAATGCGCTGTCCAAACTCGAGCGTAAGATTCTTGGTTCTCTTTTTAATTTAAAAAAGTTCCGTAGTCAAGCAACTTTGGACGTTAAGGACTTTCAATTTTGATTCATTCAGAACATAGTTTCTTAAATTTTTGCTCCCTCTAATTACCAGAATCCTTCTTGAGTTGTATTTTCCTGCAGTGCACAGACCAGAGACGATGTTTCTTTTTCTTTTTTCTCGGAGGTGTCATGTCCTTTAAACTTTCAAGAGCTGGGATATCAGATGCATCCTTTTGAGCGAATTTATAAACCTCTTGACAAGTTTTGGTCAACATAATTTGGGCTAAAGCACATGGATTTCCAGGGAAAGCTTTATGCAAAGCTCTGAAGACACTTTGTTCTGATCCAGTCCAGGAAAATTTGGTTTCAGCTGCCGCTTGGCATTTTATTTTCAAGAGAGAGAAGGGCGTTTGATTTTCTGGCAGTGACTGGTTTTGTAATACTTCTGATTTTGAATCCTCATTCACGTTTTGTGAGAAGTCTAAAAAAATAAGACAAAGTATTAACAACTAGAATTGTACAAACTGAACGTTATCTCATGAAAATAGTAGTTCAAAGTTAAGGTTATTGAAGCGTTTCCGCACTCGACTTTTCTATGTAACAAGAGAATATTATACTATCTAATAATAATCTAATCTTAATATTAATATTATAAATAACCTTGACAACTTCCTCCCTGACTATACTTGTTGCTGTCATTACTGTCTTCACTACTCGCTTCATTTCCCGAATCAACACTCGTTTGCTTTCTCACTTTCCTTGGCGCACCTTTTTTTTCTTCACCGTCTTCATCTTTCACATCGGCTGCTTGGGCTGCGAGCTTTTCCTTCATACCTTCCTGGAATCCAAATTAATCTTATGCCTGAAAAAACGTGTTGAATACAAAATAAGGATAAAAATACTACGACTTACCAAATGCATATAGCATTCGGGTCCACAAGGTTCGGGAAATGGTTTCATGTCAGGTCCCTTGCGCTTTTGTAAATTTGGCCCCGGGTGAGAAGCTTGGAGGCCTAAAAGAACAAGATAGATTTTCAAATAATAATAGAAATAATATGAAAATTGTATTTGTATGGTTGAAACAGGGCCCAGAATTTCGGACTGTAGAGTTGAGAAATATTTCTTTAAATTAAAAAAGAAAAAAAAAATCCGGAATGCTTTTGGACCCTGATTGCTGTACTTCTATGAATACAGCGATGGCCGTTGAATGATTGCGGATGAGTCCCTCACGAAGATTTTGTGCTAAACGAAAGAAGCGCTTGACAAAATGCAAATTTTTACCTTGAGAGTTCCCTTGGTTGCAACAGTAATTAAGGAATCACACAAATTCTAATTAATTACTTTCAAAGTCTATATCAACTCAGATTGTATAGATTTTTTACAATCTAAAACATGTGATTTGTCTATTTGCAATCAGAGTTAGATTTTCGAAGAGTACATTCGATTAGAAAAATACTCACGGTGTAGGAAACAATCGTATTTAAAGCATCGTCGACAAAAAAGCGTGTGGAAAGAATGCAAAGCTTGCTCTCTAGAAACACTTTTTGCATTTGGGCCATCGATGTTTGGAGTACATTCTGGTGGCAAAGCATTCGGATCTGATCTCTCCGTTAGTTCTATGTATTTTTTCTTGAGCTCCTCTGGTTTTCCCTTATCAGGAAACATACTTGAAATTGCCTGTAATACAAATATTTTAGTTTCCACGCTGGATCTTGAGTCCTCTGAATTGTTGTAAAGGACATTATGAACAAAAATACTCTCTAAAGAAGAGATATAGGGTGACTTTTCACGAAAATGTGGGAATAATAGCGTAAAAGAAGAGGTGAATTCTGAAAAAATAGAATAAGACTTTTCAGTCGAAAAAGTTGGATCTGATTATTGATTCCTGTCAATTCAGTTTACATTTTAGCAAAAAAAAAAAAGAGAAAAAGGAAATGTTTCTAGAGTACAGGAGGAAAAAGTTGAATTGTTTATAAAATGGTCAGTAAACCTACGTTAAATATTTGCATGGACGGAAAAGGGTTATTCTCATAATTCTTGTTTGACAAATCCTCCTTCATGTCCTTATCTTCATTTTTAATCTCTTTCTCTTTCGTAGACTCTTTTGTTTTTTTCGGTGGATCCTTTTCCTTCTCTTTTTCCTGTTTCTCGCTGCTGGCAAGAGCATTTACTAAATCAACGAAGATGGAATCATCCATAAAACCAGATTCTTTGTCGCCATGAACCTTAAGAAAAGTATTAAATCAGTGTTTTTAATTAACAGATAAATAATTAATTCAACTCTAGCAGTTTATCTATTTAAATGGAAGGTTGATTTTTACCTTGCCATCATAATTCTTAATCAACTCCTCAATAAATGTACCGTCTTGATCGAGGATTTCATCTCCCATGTAGGGAATATTGTGGAGAACGGTTTCGTCTTCAACCATGAAGTTCTGCGATATAGTAGCCCATGTATACATTGTCGGCACAGGTGCGACTGAATTTAAAACTTTAATTGGACATGTTTGAGAATCTCCGTCAGCACTCGTCACCTCAGCTTTTTTCATGCAAGAAACATGTGACGGGACCTCCTGCATTGCAAACCACATCGCTTTCCCATCTACCCAGCATTTGTTTTCAGCCTCCAGTAATTCTGAAAAATTTTGTATGAAAATTTGTAGCATAATATAATCACTGTAAGAATTCAATGTGAAATTCTACCTAATGATAGGAGTTGAAAGACCAGTCATTTCTAGTGTGAAATTACAGAACGCACAAATACAGAAGCACATTGCTTGCTGTTTTCCTTGTCCCTTGTAGGAATAACCTACAAATATAGCGATTTTCCATTTTCTTCCCTTGGCGTGTTCCGTGAAACCAAGATCTGATCTTTCATATACAATTATCCACAGTGGGATTTTACAAATCAACAGGATAGAGATTGCAAGACGAAATGGTAATTTACTTGGTATTTTTTGCAGTGAGCAGGAAGTAAACAATTTATACACCTGACTTGCAGTAAAAAGTGTAAACACAAATTTCGTGTTTAATATTTACCGTCTTGAACAATTATTAAAAAAAAAATCAATCAATTTTTTAGTCATAGTTCTCTTCATGATACCATTAAAACTTCATCCAAATAGAAACCTTTCTGAAGTGTAAGAATCGCTTCTAAACTGTTTATTCACTTTTACTCCAAAATAATAATGAAATGTTATCCATAATTGCAGACTGCAGTGTTCATATTGTTCCAAAAAGATGAGAAAAGGGGTAAAAGATGATCAGAAGCATTGGGAAAGTAATATAAAAGTCTTTTATTGCAATGTTTAGTACGCTCAATAGTCTGTATGAAAAATAAAATAACAAAATTGGAATTACTGACCTGTCATAACCTTTCTATTCTGGTTCCACGCTATTTTCACTTCGTCTGCGCGTTTGTATCGTTTCATTTGCCTCAGACGCATATATTCTGATCTTACGCGTTTTCTCCATTCTATAGATACTTTGGACTTCGACATTATGAATATTATAAAACAAACATTCAATTTTGGAAATCAACAATCCCAACAATCACAATGAATCATCTTTATCGTCTTGCGTCTGATGTCTGCTGATGTCGTCTGCACGCACAATGCACACCAGACTGCACACTGCACACCTCAGCTCACAGCTCACCTGCTGCTTGCGTCGCAGTGCAGCCAACCATGAAATATTGTGACGTTGTATAACCTGTTCGGTTTGAAAATGGGAGGGAAAATGTATAGACTAATGATAAGTATTTATTTTAAATTAAACTGTTGATAAAGTGCATGTTTATAAGTAATTGATACATTTACCAAATGTTGCGTCATTAAAAAAAAAAGACTTCCCAACAATTTGAAATATAAATTTTTCACTCAAGTATGCAAATTAAAAATATTTTAATGAAAAGCATTAAATTATTCGATAGGGGCGGAGGGTCTCTTTATTATTATAACAATATTTTTAATGAGGATATTATTTTTACAGATTAGTTCTAGAGGCCATAGTTGTAAATATATTGAAAAAGGGATTCGTACTTGGGATTTGTAATTCGAGGGGCCCCTTCCCATGAGTCAAACCAGGGCTCCCTAAATTGAAGCTACGCCACTGTTGAAGGGGCATACGGGGTCAAAGATAATATCTTTGACGGGGCATACCGTTTGCGCGGATCTAACCCTCTTCACATGTCCGTGAAGTTGGCACGCCAAACATCAAAAATCCAAATTTTTATGGTGGAATAATTTGGTGGTGATTCGGTGGTCATTATGTGGTAGTTTTTGGAATTCGGTGGTTAAAATTGTGGTATATACTGATATTCAAAAAAACCTAAGCTAATAAGCGCAGATGGTTCTGCGACTATAGAATGGGCGCGAAGTTTAAAAACAAGAAATCTTCCTGGTACAGCTAAAAGTGATTCAACCTAACCTTTTGCGCGTATTCAATTAGTTATGCTTAAATTGATTATTTTTTGCCTGTAACCATTCGCTAGTCTTTCAAAGGTTATTCGATGGTGGTCCTTAATATTTGATGGTCAGGTTTGCGAAAATCACTGAATTTTCAAAATCGAGAAATCGACTTCACGCGTATATTATCTTCACGTTTGCATGCCACTTTTTCATATTTTTCAACAATTCTTCTTGCAACGTTTCGATGGTTCTTGGGTGGTCATTTGGTGGTGGTTTTTAATATTTGATGGTAAAAATTGTAGCTTATATCAATATTCAAAAAAAAAAAAGAAAACTATATGCGCAGATAATTCTGCGCCTATAGAATGGTCGCAAAATTCAAAAGCAAGAAATACTTCGAGTACAACAAAAATGTTCTGAGGGAAACTTTTGCGCGTATTTCATTTTACTATGATGAAAATGATCTTTCAGGCGTTAGAGCAAATGGTGATCTTTCATAGGTTATTTGGTGTTCAGGTTTGCATGAATCCCAGGATTTTCAAAATTGAGGTGTTAACTTGACTATCGCTTGCCAATTTTCCACAATTACAAAAAATTCTCTCGAAAAAATTTGGTTGTTATTTGTTGATTTTTTGGTGGTGGTTTGTAATATTTGGCGGTTTAAATTGTGTCAGATACCAATTTTCTTAAAAAACGAGGGAAATTTGCTCGGACCTTCCTGCGCTCGTAGAACGGACGCAAAATTCACAAGCAAGAAATACTCCGAGTGCATATACTCCGAGAATGATGTAAAAATAAATAAATAATTCGGGACGACTAGCCTAGTATCATCATTCGGCTAGTGATCCCGAAAATAATTTATTTATTATAAGTTTCACTCTTTTGCAGTCAGTGCCGGATTAACCCTAAATGCCGCCCTAGGCAACTGAAAGTGCCGCCCTCCTTCAAATTCTTTTCCCGTGTATCCTCCTGCTAAAGAAGACAGGTCGTTGGTATTTGAATAAAAATATTTTCATACATATTATCCAAAAAATATTTTCTCATAATCAAATTTACACATTTCCCTAAAGTAACGAAACTGTCCCATATATAGTTCAATTATTTGAGGTTAGAATTTAAAACAACTACAAAACTGTGAATATCTAAAGCAAAAACAGTTGATAATTATAAGCAAAAACATAGGAAAAGTAAATACAGGATTGAAAAGAAGGGAAAAGATCTCTTTAAATTATCAACTTACTACTAACTTAAAGTCGCCAGAGTCATTCAATTTTTTTGTGAGATTTGGTTTCAGCTTTAGGACAAAAGAATGTAATTTTGGCAGCTTTGCGGTGTGTTTCTCAAGATGTTCCGCATTTTCTTTTGCTTTTTTTCGATTTTCATTTCCTCTCAATTTATTTTTATTACCTGACATAACCTATGATAAAAAAAAAAGAATACATCGTTAAAAACAATTATAACTAAGGATGAACTGCCAATCATGTGTGATTTTTGAATTTTCAGTTTTTAAATAAGAAAAACATTTTAAAATTACGTACGTTCACCCAATCAAATCTGGAATATCAATCATAATTAATTTACAATAAAAATAAAAAAGCATTGGACGACATGTCCCATGCATATGCTGTGTCAGAGATTAGGGGGGTGTTCTTCTTCTTTGTTCTTCTTCTTCTAATTCTGCGTTGGCACTATAGAAGAAGAAAAACACTAATGAATGGTAAATGCGCACTCTCAACAGACAACAGTAACTCATTGACCAATCTCAGCTCAAAGATACGAGCCCGATTTCTCTCATTGGTTACTTCTATTCTGCAATGGACTAAAATATTCTGGAAGTGCTCCCTCTGTAAACTGTAAGAGTGCTGGGAAAAATTGAGCACCGAAAATACAAACTGTGTTTTCAAATACTAAATATTTTATATCAAATTTTGCGAGCAATATATTTGAATATTCTTTAACGTTACAAATTTAAATTAAAAAATATATATATTGAGAGCAGCCCTGCCGCCCTTCAAAATTTGCTGCCCTAGGCAGGAGCCTTTTTTGCCTCTAGTGTGAAAACAGCACTGTTTGCAGTGCAGAAAAATGAGAAAATTAGTCTATTTTCACAAATTGGCTAGTCGTCCGGCGAGCAATTCGAAAAATGCGATTATGTTTTATGAAATGAAAATCCTGCCCCCAAGAGATTTGGGAAAGGAGGAAAGTATGTGACCTACATTATTTCTGTGGTCAGTTGCAGGGGTGTCTTGTCGCCCCCACAGGACTTGCGGGAAAGGAAAGGTAATGGACCCACATTCTTTTTATGACCAGTCACAGGCATGACTTTCCGCCCCCACAAGACTTGGGAAATGGGGATAGCATCTGACCTACTTGATGTAGGAAAGTTGTCTCTGGCTTGAAATCTAACAGCTTGGTCGAAATTTTTGTTCTTTATTGCCTGACAAATCTTTTTTGGTCTAAAACTCATCATTTTCTTGAAAATCTCTCTTCTTGGATGAAAATCAACTCATTTAATTGAAAATATCACAATTTTGTAAAAAAATTACCCTTTTTTTTGACATTCTAATGGTTTTGTTAGAGATGGATTCTTTCCTATTGAGAAAGAATCCAAGAATTCTTTCCTGAGAATTTTCCTATTTGAGTGGGAAATTTTATTACTCGGTTGGGAATTCGATATGGGGACCTGTAAAAATTACACAAGGGTTATTTTTCGAATTTTGACCCCGCCCCCCTCAAACGCCTTACGTAATTTGTACACGTCCCATATGCAAAGACTCAAAACCCGTAAAACTTCCCTTTTTTTACAAATTTAGGGAAACTTCATTTATTGAATGAATTCTATTCAGCGCTATCATTATGAAAGTTATGCGCTGCACAGATCTTGTAAATATATGTTCAATGGCTATTAGATATGTTTTATTCGACCGAAATCATTGAAATAAATGGATTTTATAGATGAAGTTTAAAGTATATGAGAAACCTCATGGAACATCAGAAAAGATTCCCATGCATCCTGTTTCAAAAATATTTTATTAATTAGAACTTCAGAAAGGAAAGTTCAATTTTGATGTAACCTAATCCACCTAAATTTGAAATGCTTTTTTGTTCTAAAAATATAGGGTTAATTCAAGATTTGAATCAAAAGTTACATTATTATATCATTTCATTTTTATTATAATTCACTATTGATAATAAGAAATATCTCGCAATTCTCTTAAACTGACACATCCTGTATTCTTGAAAAAACAAGGACAAGTTCAATTATTGGCGGCTTCTCATAACCGATTTTCAAAAATCTTGAAGATTTCAACATTTTCCGTTTTTCTAGACTAAATTCATTCTTTCAAACCACAGAAAACTTATTACAGATTTGGAGAAAAGAAATTGATCATTTTTGACATCATTTTCAATCAGGGGGGGGGGCACACCCCACCCCCCCAAATGTCAGAAAATCTATACATACACATATACATGTTTGCTATTTGCTGACACATTGAACAA
>WSXT02192976.1:0-19543 GCA_011762715.2 Neuroterus valhalla
ACAAGAAACCGTACTTCAAATTTTTGAGTCTTGGAAAAAAAAGTTAAAAAAAAATTTCAAAATGCTCCCCCTCTCTCGTTTTTGATCCCAAACAGCTAGTTAACGAACTCGACTTGTATTTTTGTCCTCTCAAAATGTTCGCCACAGCAAAATCGAATATCATAATTCTTTCGAGAGTTATCGAGTTCACAGATTTTTTTCCATTATTTTTTGTGCGATCAAATTCAAAATTTTCGATTTTTTCAAAAAATTCAGAAAATCGTGAAGTCCATCTTGTAGGGCATCCAAAAAGAAACATTTTCCTTTTTATACTTTTTTTCATACTTTTCGTCGTTTAGCTGAAAATTCTCATTTTTGTTTACATTTTCGAATTTCGAAAATGCCATAACTCTGACAATTTTATTTTAATCAAAAATCATCATGAGAATAAATTGTTCCACTTATTGCTCACTACAGGAAGCATTACTTACAATCATTGAATCTAGAAAAAAAATGGTCTCAAAAATTTTAAAAATGCTCCCCCTCTTTTATTTTTGATCCGAAATAGCTGGCTAACGAACTTGACCTTTCGTTTCTGACACTGAAAGAGTGTACCAAAGGCCAATCAAATCGATTAATTTTTTCGAAAGTTATCGTGCTAACAGACTGACCTACAGACACACAGACAGACAGGCAGGCAGACCATTCGTAAAAACCTGTTTTTCGGGTTCAGGGGGTCTCAAGACGTGGACGTTTGACAAAAAGGGGGGGGGTCAAATTTCACACAAATCTAATACCTTCTCTGATGAGAATGTAAAAAAAATTTTCAGCAAACAATATTCGTCTGTAAAAGAATATTATCTTATCGAATTAGCTTATCGAACATTCGGAAATATCTTCACGTTCTTTAGACTAGATAGGGAAGATGAAATTGGAAAATTCGATACAAGTTTCTGTTTATCACGGATTCTGCTGGGTTCCGAACCCAGTAACTCCCGTTTGCCGGACGAGTGCTCTACCAACTGAGCTACTGAGGTAGCCAGAGTTTCTTTTCTTACAGAATCATTTCGGTCCAAATCGGGTCAGATGTGGCGATTTTCATCTGCTGCAAGTCTCGCCTGTGGCAAGTCTCCCTTGCGGAATGTCTCTTCTGTGAAAACTCTTCCTTGTGTCATGTCTCCCTTGTGGCATCTCTCCCAAGTAGATTGATAATATTGTGGCAAGTCTCTCGAACTGAATTATCTACCCGCGACATCTCTTTTCCTCAAGTGTGGCAAAAGTGCGGCAGCTCTTTCTAACTCAACATACCATTTTTAACTCTTTGACCTACATTATTTCCACAATTAGTTTCAGCCTCCACCCCCCGTCCTCACACAAGACTTGGGAGAAGATGTTGCTCGACACAAGATTGGCAATCTACTTGGGAGAGATGCCACGAGGAAAACTTGCCGCAAGGAAGATTTGCCCTAGTTAATACTTGCCGCATATGAGACTTGCCACATGTGGGACTTGCCGCAAAGAGACTTGTCAAGGTGAGACCGCCCGCAAGTGAGACTTGATGCAGATAAGACTGGCTGCAGGTGAGACTTGCCGCAAATGTGATTTGTCACGAATGAGGCTTGCCACAGATGAGACTTACCACATGTGGGAATTGCCGCAAATATATTTGCCACATATGAGACTTGCCGAGAAGAGACCGCCCGCAAGGGAGACTTGATGCAGATGAGACTTCCCTCATGCGAGACTTGCCGCAAATGAGACTTGCCACAAATGAGACTTGCCACATTTGATTTGATGTGGACCCAAATATTTACTCTTCCCAATTGTTAGAAGATGTTGAAAATACGAGAATCTGGATTTAAGATTCTGCAAACAATAGTAAAAACGCAAGAACCTAATTAACTAATTATATCCCAAAAATTTTTCACGTCCTGAAGACAAAGGGCTTTTTTCGTTCGATTTCTTTTGGGACATTCTTGCAGTCTCATATTCGCGTGTCTTTGAAATATAACTTTTCCGTGATTCAGAACAAACAAGCTGCAGAAAATACACACATTTCCCGAGCTTATTCTTGAAAAATTCTCAATCTCCACTTAGCAACCCAATATGCTCATGGAATATTTAACAATATCTCCCTATCATTTAGACTAGATATCGGACTAACACGATGCGGCAAGTTCATTTCGACAAGCCAAATCCTCTTAAATATATAGTCCGATCCGAGTTCTACTACTACGAGAATTCTCAGCGACTCGTGTAACGAATTCCTACACCCTTTCTCTTTTCTTCCCCCAGATCGATACACGAATCTCTCCATTATTCTCGATTCAGGGAATCATTAAGGTTGCGATGTAACGTCGTAAATAAAAATTTCTCGGCTACTGTTCGTCGTGCACCAGTGCAGTGCGGGAAAGAAGAGTAGTACGGAGAAGAAGTGCAGTGCAGAGAAGAAGTGCTTGCAGGATTTTGGCCAGTTTGTCAGCTTTTGCAGCTTTACCATTTCATGAGAATGACAGAATTATTGTTGTGCAACGTCATAAACGTCTCGAGAAGTGAGAAGAGTAGAAGAGCAGAAAGAGAAGTAGTTAGACGTGGCAAGATGAAGAGGAAGGAGGCGGATACAGACTTACAGACTGAGAGGCAATAACTGTCCGAGATCTCTGTGGTTCCATGTCTTCTGTAAATATCGCCAGAAACATCGTAAATCAATCGCTGAAAGCAGTTCTCGCAAGTTTTCGCGCAGGTTGCCACGTTTCTATTCCACTTTGATATGAAAATTCGTTTAGAATTTGTTAATTCTTCAAATTTTTTTTATAGAACTCCTCTCGCATTTTCTATACCACTTGTTAAAATTATTGCGGTCATTCAATAATCATGTTCTCAATCGTCTCTACCTTATATCCTTGTTCTTCTTCAATTCGCCTTCCACTCTTTTAGCGTCTCTAACCATCTTTATCCATTATTTCCTCAGTTCCCTAAACTCTGGAATTTTCTCCGCATTCTCTTACTACTCTCTCTTCTCCTTTCTTCGTATATGACAATTTTACAACCGCTTTCATTTCTTCTCTAATCATTCACCTAAGCTGCGTTCTCTCTCGTCACCTTCCTCCTAATCCACTGGTTCTTTCTCGTGATCTTCTCGTCTTTATCCAGCTTTTATTGTGCGTCTATTTCCTCCCTTCCTCTCCCCAGATTTTTTGGGAATATCATTATCTTCATAACATTTTTCACCTTTCCCAAAATTTATTGTATTTTCATATCCTTATCCTCTTTTTACAGGAAAATCAATAGGTGGAAAAGTATTCAGAGGAAAATCCAAGGGTAATCTTAACATGAAAAGGAAACAATATCGACAAGGGACAAAAAGTACTATTCACGATCTCTCATTTTCCCCTTGCCGCTCCTATTTTCTTGTTTTTATGCTGAATTTGCCCTAGTAGTTTAACTTCATCCACTCCATTATATATTTCTTCTACGCTATCGATCTCTTATTTATCTTTTCTGATCCCGTTTTGCTCATCTCTAACTTTATATATTTTCTTCTCTTCATATCTCTCGATATCTACAAAATTCTATATTTCTTCCTTCCCATCGCCTAACCACTGTGACCCTCTTGCTTATCCCTCCCTCATTTCCAGCCAATGCATTCCTTACTAAAAATTTTCCTTGGTATTTTATCTATCAACTTCCTGTTCATTAATCCCTAAACCTCTACCCTATAGCTCAATATCAGATATGCCAGTATATCAAATAACCTTATTAGGCTCCTTAAATCTTCCTTAAAAACCTTTGGTTTTCTTTTCTCGATATCCTCACCGGAGCTCATGTGGCCTTCCTAATATTTCCTCTACAGTATACTTCATTTTCCCCTATTCCCTTGCATGATAAAAAAAATATTTTCGAACTTCTCCAACTTCTTTACCTTTTTACATTTCAATTTTCCTATAATATACCATGAATAAACCATGAATCTTATATGATATTGGCAATAGCAACACTTTCCTGAAAAATTTAGCCCCCCCTCCTTCGCTTTTTTAACGCCAGAGCTACTGCCCCATTCTTTCTATACCCTCTTCCTTCATGACCTATTCCTCGTCTCTTCTCATTTTCTCTTCTTCTTCCTCCCTGACTTTCTTCTTTTCCTCCGTCTATCAAACTTTCAATTATACTCTTTGTTCTATCATCCCTCTATTTTTTCAGGCCAAGTTATTTCGTTGTCGATTGATCATTGAGATACTTCATGTATTTTTTGTATATGTTTTCCTTCATTTTTCCTTCATTATGTTTATCCTTCCAGGATTTACATAACTCTCGTTCTTCAACATCTTTGATACTCATGCTTTTTGTGCTCTCTTATTAACATACCCTTTTTTTTACTCCTATAGCTTTTCCAACCTTTTTTATCCAATATTCATTTAATCCTCACATCAACCACTGTTACTACTACTACTCTCCACTTTCCTCTTCTCCTCTTATAAGACCATCCTTTACCTGTGCTCTTCTCGCCTCTGACCATTCACAGATTCTGCTTTCCTCTTCTTATCCTTTTCCTTTTCAGCCTTTTTAGCTTGGATTTTTTCCAACAAAGTTTATCTCAAATTCCGTAGGTAAACCTGCTATTTCTTCCTTGTTGATCGCCTTAATCACTTTATAATTTCATGCTTGTGAAGATATAATTTCTTTCACTTCTTTATGCTTTTTTGGAATTTCTCTCCATCACCTCTACAAGAAATGGAATTGATTTACATGGAACAGAGTCAGCCTCAGAGACAACCCGGACGTACACCTTGAGCCAAGCAAAAACTTCTTCCTCCTTGCTCAGCTTCCTTCACTCTGCTTCTTGTCTCTCTTAAAAAATCCTAAAGTCTCTCTCACATTCTTTCTTGATCCTTTTCCTATCATGCCGTTTCCTACTTTGTAAGAGGTCATAAGACATTATTGCACATCATTGATAGCCATTTATTCAGTTCTCCCTCCTATATTTCAAGACGCTATCCGAAATCTTATATGTAATAAGAGCTTTCTCATCTTCCATTATTCCTTTCACTTTTGATATTTCTTCTTTTCCTTGTCTTATTCTTCGCTCCCCCCCCCCTCTCTTTCTATCTCACTCTCTCTCTGCCCATTTTACCGTTTTACTCAATTTGTAAATCGTTTTCCTACTCCATCCAGCGAATCAATTGGATATTTTCCCCTTCTCTTATTTCAACATCCTGGGTGTACTCTGCTCTGCCCCTCTTAGTCTCTATTGATTACCTCCTTATCATCTTTTTCCGACCTAAATTTTCACGTATTTTCTTTGCATTTTCTTTCCCTTTCCTTAATTACATGGCTTAGTATACTGCTTCCTCATCAAACATTTATTGATTTCTTTTTTTTCATTCCCATTACTCATCTTATATATTTCGTACACTTTCTCCACTAGTTCATCTTCTTTTTTTCCACTTTTTGATAATTTCAAATTCTATCTATAAAATTTTTTATTTACGATTCTCCTACCGTATATTGATTGTCTTTCCATTCTCCATACATATTAGCTATTGAATAATGATAAGAAATATCAGAAAAAATCTTTTCGCAAGTCCGTAGTAATTGTTTCCTCAGATATGAAAAGAAAGCATAGAAACGTAGTAGAATAGGGTAGGACAAGGATTAGAATAGGATGGAATGGAACAGGATGAGATGGGACAGAACTGGATTGGATCGAATGGGATGGCATGCGACGAGATGGTAAGGGATTGGATTGTATGGGATGGAATTAGATGGGACAGAATGAGTAAGGAAGTCATGGGATAAGATGAGATGAGATGGGATTGGATGTAATGGGATGAGATGGTATAGGATGGCACGCTATTGGATTATATAGAAAAGGATTGAATCGGACGGGCAGGGACGCGACGGGACAAGATGGGATGGGATGGGATGAGATGATATGATATGGGATACATTGGGACGGGATGGAATGTGATAAGATAGGATGCAAGGGACGGAACGGGATGGAAATGGATTGAATGGGACGAGATGGCATGGGATGGGATATGGATGAATAGAAATGAAAAGGATTGAGAAGTGGGATCCCCAGAGTGTTTGATGGTGTGTGCAGAATGTGAGAGAAAACAGGACAGTATATGATGTGATGAGAAAGAACATGTTTGGATCAGTTGAGTAGTTATAGAATGAGATACGATAGGGGATGGTTGGATCGGATTGTACAGGAATACGTATAAATGAGCGAGAATAGGTTATTATATAATAGCAGTTAGTAATATGGGATAGTGAAGGAGGGAATCATAAATAATCAGATAGGATTAGACGTGATAGAATAGAAGAGGATTGAATTTGATAGAATAGAATAGAATTGGAAAGGATATATTATAATGTGGTATATTAGGTGAATGATAGAATAGGATTGGACGTGACATCATTAAGGAGGATAAAACTAGATATGATGGAGTAGAACCTAGTTGGATAGGATAGGACATTATCTGATATGCTGAGACAGGAAAGGATGAGGTGAGAGAGTTAAATTATTCATGATAGCTGATCTGATTGATTCAATAGGGATTTCAACTAGTCGATCATTGGAGTCAAATTATATTTAAGGGATGAAAATGGTATCATTGGGTAATAAATTAATCTTCAATAGTCAACTTTGTAGATTTAGGCTTTATCTAATTTGTTGAAGTGTAGTCATTTTGTTCAAAACGATTGAGCTGAAATTCATCAGTTTTGTTTTAAACATGCTTATTTGATTAAAATTCAAACTATTTTTTTTTAACTTATCTCTCTTGGTCAGAACTAAAACTGCGTTTCCGGGAATTGTTCCACTTTATGCAAAATTAATCTTTATGGTAGGAAATTTATTGATCGGATTGGAAACCCAGCTGTTGCTTGAGAATTTACTCATTTTGTTTGAAGTTTTAATATTCGATTGAAAACTCAACTACTGCGTTAATAACTCCGCTTCACAGTTCAAACTATATCTGTTCTATTAAAAGCTCCATCATTTTCTTGAAAATCGAACTTTTCCGTTGAAATCATCTTTTTTGGTCAAAAACTGAACTTTGTTTCCGAGAACTAATAATCCATTAGGATATCAATGGTCTGAATCAGGAATTCAACTATCAATTTACATTTCAGCTGTTTAGTTGAAATTTCACAGAAAATTTCGTTTCTTGACAATTCAAGTATTGACTTAAAAATTAAGCTTTTCAGTAAAAAATTCATCTGTTCTGTTCGAAAATCATTTATCTGGTTAAAATTAAATTATTGGTATGAAAATTAAGCTTTCCAGTTTGGAAGTGATATCTTTTTTAATATTATAGTTTAGTACGAAAGTAACCTGTTGTGTCGAAAATAAAAGAAATTTACCATTTGGTTTATTATAAATCTTTTCCGTTTCCAATATTGGCCTATCTCATAAGAGTGTTTTTTTTTGGCAGAAATTGCATTGTGTTCTTAGGAATTCGTCTCATGAAAATGGGAATGCAAATCCTTAGCTACAAAGTTTTAGTCTCTTCTGGAAGATCCTTCGTTTAGAAATAAGGAGAAATTCGGAAGTGCTTCGTCTAAGCATACAAGAAATAAACGCGCAAAAAAGCGCGACCGATAATGCTTGTATTTGTTAAGCTAAGACCTATTTTGCTTTCTGAATCCTACATTTTTATCAGAAAAGAACCATCATTTTTCATTTCGTTATGAATCTCTTTTGTAATCAAGTTTGACTATATATTCCTTAACTGAAAAATAGTTTCCAGCTTCTATAGTTATCACTTTGTCGCTGCAACTACCTCACTTTAGTATTATCAATAAGAATCAAGGGTTCTCTATGAAACAATAAACGGAAACCGTTTACTGAAGTCCGTTTGGTCGCTTTGAACCGATTTCTTCCGATTTGTTGAATAATTGTTTCTGGTCCGTTTGACCCGTATAAAATGGGGATGTTGAGGGGTAAAACGGCTATTGTGAAGAGCGTCATTCCGTTTGCGATAGTATTCGTACTCCTTGTCGACGTACACGACTGGATAGCAATCTAATTTATGGTAATGAATCTTGGGATTTATAGTCTTCTTCTGACATAGATACAGCACGTTATCTCTGTGAGAGCACTTATAAATTTAGAATTCCCTTCCATCTGATGACGGATCCATCTATTCCTCTTCCAGCTTTCATACATGTGTGTGTACAGGGTCTATTAACTGTGAATTTGTGCCTTTATTTCACGATCCGATGAATGGCTGCCCAGTTCACTTGACGTCTTTATGGATATTAGCTCCAGCTTTTTCCAGGTTTCCGTCGCGTTGCCCCTAATCCCTTGAATCCCTCGTCTCGCTTCCAGAAAACAGTCCTGGAAGTGTTTATCAATACATGGCCTAATCCAGCATCACCTAAGTTTAGAACAAACATTCAGAAACTCTTCGAGAAAAGTTGGGATACAAAAGTTCGGATATTCTACTGTTTTAACAAGGTTTTTCTTCAGCAATATTAAGGCACTGCACCTAAGCTTGTAAGTATATTGATCTCCTTCCCTAGAATTTATGTCTCAACAACATTTTCAACAGTGGAGCTGTTTTTGGGATTCCTTTGTTGCCTTATTTCTGAATATTAAACAAATTTTGATAATAATGGTGTGAGAATTTCTGAAATCTCTCAACTTGCTTTCGATAAACATTTCCAGAAATTTTTATCAATATATTGCCCAATTCAAAATTATCTTAGGGGTCGTCCATAAACTACGTAGCCGATTTTAGGAAGGGGAGTGGTTGTAAGAAATACTTCAGTCATCAACGAGAGGAGGGGGGGGGGGTCCAATCAGATTCACGTAGCCTTCAATAGAACTTCATTGAATAATTTATTAATAAATTGACTCTGATACGTTATGTTAGATTGTACAAAAAAAAACAAGTTCAATTTTTGTCACGCTGCACAGTGGTTTAAAATTCCGAATCTCTGGTCAAAACTTCGAAAATCGGCAGTTTCCGATCGAGTGAAATTCACTGTACGTGTATAAGGTGCATTTTTGTCGAGAAATTCAAAAGAGCAGATTTTCATATTCATTAGTTCCGACAAGGAATACGCTCAAAGTCGAACGTTCCGCCGAACACTTTTTATGCAGCTGAAAAGTCTCGTGCGTCCGAGTGAAATGTAAGTGTCGAAAAAGGCAGTTGCAAGTTAACCAGTACTTCCTGATCTCATGAATTCTATTCGTTAAGATATGTAGAATATTTCTGTACTAGTTTGAAGTGAAAATAATAATGCGCGCGACTGAGAGAGGAATCGGAATACTCGCGCTCCTTTTTCTATTCCGCACAGTAAAAATTCCGATATTCAATATCGGATTTGTTGTCCAGCCCCCATCAGGGTACTTCGATTCTTACTGTGTTGTACACTAGAAGGTGTCCTTAATAAAGTAGCTTTGAAATTTTCTGCCCTAGCTTGCCCGTCTTCTTTTAGAAAAGATTTCTTTAAAGCGTGCGGTGCACCGTTTCTTGTTCATGGCGCGGCGCATAGCGAAAGGCTCGTCGCATGGGCAAAACAGGGAATTAGGAGGGAGCTTTGAAGCTTTTTCGCACGAAGGAATTTCGGAGAATAATAATCCCTGTCGTTGAATGTTTTGACCAAATCGTTTCCTACTTGTACATGGTGATCACTTCGACTATCTTCAAATATATAGAGACAAAGAAACTTATTTTTCTCACAATACTTTGATCAACATATTAATTTCAGTGTTAATCAACTTAAAATCATTAACGGACTTATCATGAAATTATTTATTTACTGTTGATTTAAATGAAAACTAATGATTTGAATGTAATGAACTTCTTTCGAATGGAAATTTAGATGCACGCATATTTTACACAAATCTATCATATTACCATGAATTACCGAAGATTCCCGGAAATCTATGAAATTTCCAAATTGAATTCTAGTTTCTTTACCTTGGGTAAACATAAATTATCTTTGAAACTAGTAAAATTTACCAAAGATTATCATAAATTTCTCGAAATTTGAAATTTAATTTCTGGTTATTTATCTCCAGTTATCATGAATAACCTGTAAAATTAGTGGAATTACTCATAATTTCTATAAAATTCCGGACTTTATGGAAAATTTTTAATTCAATTTCAGGTTATTCATCAACCTTTCGAAAATACCCGTAGAGTTAGTATAAATTACCCAAAAGTTTCATAAATTTCTGGGAATTTATAGAAATTTTTCGAATATAATTTGACGTAATTTACGGTGAGCTTCCATAAATTACCTGTAAAAATAGTATAAAAACCCAAAATTTTAATGAATTTCTGGGGATTTATGGAAATTTTTTGAATATAATTTGAGGTAATTTATGGTAAGTTACCATGTTTTCTTGGGAAATAAACAAAAATTACTTGGAAAACGTAAAGAGAAGTCGATTTTCATTCTATACTCTATCTTTTTTGCAATTAAGCCGCCATTTCGTCTCCAGCTATTTTGAATTTTGAAAAATTATATCATTTTCGGATTCAGCGACCCCGAAAACGTAAATGAAAATTGATTTTCATAACCAACTCTATTTTTATATGCAAATCAACCACCATATTGTGTCTGCCATTTTGAATTCTGAAAAACAAATATCATTTTCGAATTAGGCGACCCCAAAAACGTAAATAAAACTTGATTTTCATTTCATACTCTATTTCTGTATGCAAATCGGCCGCCATTTTGTGTCCACCATTTTGAGTTTTGAAAAATCAAATATCATTTTCGAATTCAGCGAGCCCGAAAACGTAAATAAAAGTTGATTTTCATTCCTTTTTCTATTTTTGTATGCAAATCGACCACTATTTTGTGTCCGCCATTTAGAATTCTGAAAAAAAATATCATTTTCGAATTCAGCGACCCCGAAAACGTAAATAAAACTTTATTTTCATTCCATACTCTATTTACGTATGCAAATCGGCCGCCATTTTGTTTCCGACATTTTGAATTTTGAAAAACCAAATATCATTTTCAAATTCAGCGACCCAAAAAACTTCTGGATATGTAACTTCCAACACGTTTGTTACATGTTTAGAGGTTTTGACCGGAAATTTGGGATTTGAACCACTGTGCGCTGTAATTGCTGTTAATAAAACATTCGGCGGACGATTTCAAATTACCGGTCATTTCCCGGTCTTTCACGGTCAAGTTTTCCAATTTTCTCGGTCAACTAGGAGTAGCATATTTATATTTGTCGCAAAATGCTAACATTTATTTTTATTCAAATCTGAACATCCTTTAAGCAAAATGAATCAATTCTAAAAAGAATACTCTAATTTTCAACAAAAAATATAATTTTTTTTTACAGAAAATGGAACAGTTAAACTTACGATCACAAAAATCAATTTACGATCAAAAAAACATATTTCCAACATAATAGTTTATTTTTCAACCAATGTGATGAATTTTCAAATAACGTGAACCTTCAACCAGAACACTTAAATTTCAAAACAAGAAGATGACTTTTCGACTGAAAAGATAAACATTTACCTAGAGCACTTCGATTTCCAACCATGAAGGTGAATATTCAGACAGAAAGATGAATTTCCAACAAGAAATAATCATTTTCCAAGAAAAAATATAATGTTTCAACAAAATAGTCGAATTTCAAAGTAAAAAAATGGTTATTTTCAACCAAAAAGGGAACAGTAACATTTCATGTTCAAAAGCCCAATTTTGAAACAAGAATAAGTGCTTCATTTTCAAGAAAAGTATCTTTAAGTGAAGTACTTAAGTTTTCAAACAGATAAACTAACTTTTACTGAAAATATAAATCGTCAACGAAAATTGTATCACTCAGATCTCAAATCGGAAAAAACGAATGTTTAACTGAAAAAATAGATTTTTAACTAAAACTTTGAAATTTTTAATTGAAATAAGTTAAATTTTCAGATGGAAAAAAATACTTCTGAGAAAAAAACTAACTTTCAACAAAAAAAAAAAAAACAACTTTTTGAACAAATTATTACATTTTCACAAAAAATGATGGAGAGTCAAATGAAATTGTGAATGTTTGACTGACGTAGTTGAATTCTGAACCAGAAACAGAAAGACGAATTTGTAACTGAAAGGAGAAAAATTTAGCTAGAATAGTTCAATGTTTGGGAAAAAATTAATTTCCAATCAAAAAATACAATTTTTCAACAGAACGGTTAAAATTTGAACCATAAAAATGGAAATTTTCAAACGAAAATGGAATAGTGACATTTTTGGCTTGAAAAACTAATTTTAAACTAATCTTGAGATAATGGAATGTTTAATTATATTAAATAATGAATCTTCAGATGAATAGACGATTTTTACTTGAAGAGATGAATTCTCAACTATAGAGATTAATTTTCTACAAAAAAGGCAAACTTTCACCGGAGTACATTAATTATTCTCGAGGAAAAAGTTCGATTTTCAAAATAAAAAATAATATGTTTGAATAAATACTTGAACTTCCACCAAAATAAGATGAATTGATTTTCAACAAAGTAGTTACAATTTCAACCAGAGGTGAATTTTGAATCGAAATAATGCAACTTTAACAACAAAATTTGATTCCGAAAAACAAGTTAAAATTTCAAACAAATAGTTGATTTCCTAACTAAAACAGGATGAATTCGCAAGGGACAATGTGGAGAAGCTTTTTATCACATTTCAGTAATATTCCTTCTTCATAATACTACTTCAACTCTAAAGAGTGATTCAAGTACTTTATTTATTCAAAAATAGGAAGAGGAGGCTCTTAAGTTGTGACAAATTTTTAATTGAAGTGACGATTTCCAAAAATCCTTCTCTTCTAAATGCGAATTATAATTAGTTCAAAAGGTTCCCGTTCCATTTTGTTTCTTGGTTGGCAACTATAAACATTCCTCTTCTCATGACGTATAGATATATTTAAATATTTTGAAAATCAGATTGAAAGAACGTTAGATTCTTCAAATCAAATGATAAGATCTCTTTTTTATTTATATAAAGAAAGCTGTCATTCTTCGTATTTCTTTGGTAGGATTTTGAATAATCTAGGTTGAGTCAAGTAAATTAACGATTTTTATTTAAACTCTCGGTAATTTCCGGGCCAATAAGCTGTTCTTTTAGGCAAAATTGGTGCAAAAAAGTTTGGATGTTTCGCTGCTTCAAATAAGAGATTTTCAGCATTAGTTGGAAACTGTATCAAGGCACATGATAGCAAAACTGTCTTTGAACTTTTTTGAATCATAAATATGGATTGAATAGAATTTTCAAAAACATACAATTCATGAATATTTCGATTTATGGAAGAGAATATTTTTTTATAGGTTCTAAACTTTTTGAATTGAAGTTTCAAAAATGTTTGATTAGAACGCTCAATAATTCATGCATGTAACGTCTTGAATGAGAGATTTTCAATGGAACAACTTAGATTTTAATGCAGCTAAACTAAAAAATGTAAAATTTTTAACTTTCCTATGCTATATAGTTCAAAGCCTTACAAAAATGTGACTCAACGCTTTGATTTTCAATGGTCTGAATTGAAAAATCAATCAACTATATTTTCAAAATTATATGATTTATAAAAGAAGAACGTTAGAAATGTTCAACCTTGAAAGATCAGTTAATTCTTCCCTGAAGTAATTATCCCATTTCGATATCTGTTTAAGAGATGATTCGCTCGTGCGAAAAAAATCTCATCCGTTGAAAATCAACTCTCACAAAGATGACGTTCAAAGTTGATATTTTGAGGTTGGATTGATATAAAAATTTATTCTACAAAATGGAATATAATTTCCAATTTTATTATCAATATCAAGAGCATTTTTTATTTTAGTCAAAAACGTTTTAAATGATTAAAAACCTCCTCAATATATTTTTCAAAATCTCTGAACATCTTTCTTTTTTTGCTTTTTATCATTTCGAATCTTCTCAAGCTAAAAATTATATTATAATCTTTCCAGAACTTTGAATATCTCGTGAACTTTCCCAAATTTTTCAAAATTATCATTTGTTCTATTATTATTAAAGCATTAGGATTAAAAAATTGTATTTTGAATTAAAAATGCAAAGCATAGAAAAACGAAAATTGTAATGTTCGCAGTTTAAATGTAGGTGTCTGATTGTTTAATGATATCTTTGCGGATTTTTTTTTCGAGACATAGTTTTTTCATTGACCCACAGTGATAATCGTGAGAAAGGAATTTTTCTGTCTGTCTGTAGTCTGTAGTCTGTTATCTGTGTACTCGATAACTTTCGAAGGAATGATCGGATTGGATTGCCCTCTGACAACCATTTTGAGGGACCAAAAAGACAAGTCAAGTTCGTTAACCAGCTGATTTGGATGGAAAATGGAAGAGGGGGAGCATTTTGAAAATTTTTTTGGACTTTTTTTACATGACTCTAGAACTGTAGGAAAAGTATCTTGTAGCAAATAAAAAGTGAGGCAATTTATCCCAATGATTTTTTTTTGATAAAAAAAAATTGTTAGAGTTGTGGCATTTTCAAAATTCAAAAATCCAAACAGAAAATGTGAATTTTAAGCCAAAGAACGCAAGATTGAAAAGAAAGTCAGAGCGAAAAAATGTTTTTCTTTTCAGGAGCCGTACAAGATCGGGAATACAACTTTTTGAATTTTCTAAAAAAATAAAAAATTCCCCTTTTGATCGAACAAAAACATATGTAATGTAATTTATTCTCATCCCTCTTACGGGTTTGAGGGCCTCCTTCCAGGGCTTTCGTTCCCACTTACCATATTTCTAATTCATAGTTTTTTCAACATTTCTTTCTTAATAATTTGAATCCTTTTAATTGGACAAACCCTTGGCTTTTCCGTACCTAAGGTCTTCCAGTCTCCTTATCCATTCTACTTTCTGACCACTCTCATCCAGTATCACTCTCACACAATCACTTACGCTTCTGCCTTCCTCTCCCTCTCCAGTACAAACTTCCAGCACATGTTCCCACGATTCCACTCCATAACCACACATTCTACACATTTTCTCTTGTTCATTCATCCAGTATCGACATGCTTTTATTCCCTCGCCTATTCTGAACCGCATCACTCTATTCCATTTACCCTCCTTTTTTAACTTTGTCAAGTGTCCTGGTTCCCCGGCCCATTTGACCATCTTGTACCACTTATTGTGCTGTGATTCCATAATCTTCCTCCATCTTTCCTCTCGATGTCTTACCAAAATCTCCAATCCTATTTCCTGCAAATCTACTCTCCCTTCATGAAAACCACATTCATTCCTCATTCGCTGTCTCTCATCCTCCCATTTCAAGCATTCTGTATTGCCTCTCTTCTCTCTAGACCTAATCTCCTTTAGGCATGCTTGCGCGATTTCGCTTCCCTCCCCCCTCTTCAGCTTCTCTTTAAACTTCCATGCTCTCTTCACTTGCCAAACTACTATTTTCTCTCTCCCCAGTTCTTCCCTAAGCATATAACCTGAACAACTCCAGCTCAATCTCGTAACCCACTTCAGGAATCTTACATTGAGGATTTCCACCCTCTTTTGCTCCTTTCAACCCCATATTTCTACTCTATAGCATACGACCGTCCATACTAGCTCATCGAACATCCATATTCTCATCCTCCAATCATCCCTAAACCTTCTCTTCCCTATCCCCCATACTTGTCCCATTATTTTACTTGCACACTCCATCCTTTTTCTTACTTGCAGCTCGTTATCTCCTCCTGCTTCAAACCAGAACCCTAAGTAACACAATTCCTCTACTAGTTCGATCATTTCCTCGTTAAACTTCCACTTATACTTTACTTTCTCCGTCCTATTCCTAAAGCACATCATCTTGGTCTTGCTAACGTTTACCGTTAGATCCTTTCCTTTTACGAACTCTTCAAACCCTTTTAACATCAAATTCAGGCCTCTGTTCCGTCCGCTGCGAATAGTACCACATCATCCGCATACGCTATAGAGTAAAGCTGACTGCTACCTAAGATCGTACCTCCTTTGCCTTTTTTCCTCAAGTTTTCCTCCAAGTCTGCCAGCATTATACTGAACAACAGTGGACTCAATGGGCAGCATTGCCTGAGTCCTCTTCCTGTCCAGAATTCCTCTCCTTTCTCATTACCTATCCTCACTCTGAACCTAGTCTCCACAAATATTTCTTTTATTATTTCTATCAAATCTTCCTCTACTCCTCTTTCTTCCATTGCTTGCCAAAATACCTTCCTGTTCACTGAGTCGAATGCTGCTCTAAAGTCTACAAACAAAGCCACCAGTTTTCCTTTTTTCCGCCCTAAGTTCCTATTTACCACATAGTTTAGGACGTAAATTTAACAGTTCTTCCCATTCTTTTCCTGAGAACCGTCTGGTTGTGTGTGATACTCCCTTTCTCTTCTACCTGACTCTCTAGCCTGTTCCTGAGCACTTCCGCACAGATCCCCACCGACATCAGAGTAATACCTCTATATTCCTCCACCTTTTTACCCTCTTTCTTTTTAAAAGTGGAACCACTAATCCTGCCCTTAATTCTTCAGGCCATCCTTCTCCTCTCTATACTTTTTTACAAATTCTCTACATCTCTTCTCTTATTCCTTCCCCCCATATTTGAAAGCTTCATTCTCTATGCAATCCTCTCCCGTCGCTTTATTGCTTTTTAGCCTTCCGATTGCCTCGTTTACTTCCTCTCTACTCATATCGTTTTTATTTTCCCCTCCTTCCTTTGTTACCTTCTCCTCTTCTTCTCTAGCCTTGATTTCTTCCCTTCCTAACAGTCCTATGAAGTACTTCGTCCGTTAACTCATTTTAATATCCTCCTTCACCCCCTTCCTTCTCCCGCTTCCCCTATTTATCCCCTCCCATACCTTTCCTTCCTTCACCGCTTTCTCCACTTCTTCCTCATATCTTTCCTATTCCTTCTGCTTTTCCTCGTTTACCATTAACTCATATTCTCGCTTCCTCTTGTTGTACTCCCTTTTGGTAATGTCTCCTCTTCTCCATTCTCTAACACACTCCTTTATTTTCTCTTTGCCTTCCTTACATTCCTCATCCCACCATCCTATTCTTTCAGTGGCTCCCTTCTCTTTTGTGGTAACAACCACTTCTACCTTATCTATTACCCCCTTCATTCTTTCTATCATTTCGTCTACCTCTTCCTCTTCCTTACCTTCTAGATTCTCCTCTTTCATCTTCGCTCCAAATTGTATCAGATTTTCTCTTCCCCAGCGTCCCATGTTTACCTTTCTCACCTTTCCTCCTCCCGTCTTACCTATGGAATATTTATACCCTCCTTTTAAATTCGCTTTTACTAGGAAGTGTTCTGAGCCTATCTCATTACCCACTCCCATTTCTAGAATAAGCTTCCTTACCCTTTCTTCAGCTAGAACGTAGTCTATTACTGTTTCCCCTTTTCCTGTGAATGTTATTTCACCATCCTCATCCCCCTTCGTATTCTCATTACAAATGAACCATCCTGATTCTTCTATCAAGTTCAAAAGTATCCTTCCCTCGCGATATATTTCCCTATGTTTGGTTTTCTTATGAACACTTCCTCCTCTTCATCCCACACCCCTCCGCCCTGATTTCAAGTCCACGAGTTAAGGTAACCCCCAATCAATACCAGACCCTTTCCTTTTTCTTCTATCCATCTCCTTATAACTTTCCATCCCTCCTCTTCCCCTCTTCTCCTGTAAACGCGTACGACTGCTACTCTTCGCCCAGCCCCCCCCCCCACTTGAATTCTTCTCATCATAACTCCATCCTTTGTTTACCTCTCCCCTTTTCATGTTCCTTTCTTGCATTTCCCACACATACCCTCTTGGTGCCTCATTTACTATTGCCTTCCAGTCCTTTTCGTCCACCCATGTCTCACTCAAAATTATTACATCCCACTCTCCCAACTCTTTTCAGAAACCTTTATCCTTATTATTTTGTAATCCTGAATCATTCCAGAACGCTATACTAACTTCCGTACCTCCCTCTTTCGCTCCTCTTGTCCGCGTTTTCAATCTTTTTTGTCTTCTGCTAACCCGACGCGTTCTCCTCACTTTCATTCCACTGTCCTTTTCGTTTCTCTCTTCCATGCCTTGTTTGCCAGGCTTTGAATGCTCCTTCTTCTTCGTCCCATACCCTTAACTCTTAGTTAACCCATATTCTATCCCTTCCTACAATTACACTACTGCCTTTCCTTCTTTCTTCCCATCCACTTCGCCCTATACTCCATTTTCTTCTTCTCTCCTGCCGTGTCATATCTTCTCTGATTCTCTCTGTTCTTCCTTTCAGCAATCTTTTTTTTCCATTATTTCAAATCTCTCCTCCTCACTGCCTAGTATCACCAAACACATGCCTCTTCTCCCTTCTTCCAATCTCCCTATTCTCCTTACTGCTTCTACCGTCACTTTTGCTCCGAAGTCTCTAATCACTGTCCTTACCCCATCCTCTCATGTTTCGCTTTTTATATCCACCCCCTTGATCAGAACGTTCTTCCTCCTCCTCTTCCTTTTTTCTCTTTCTATCTGTCTTTCTATCTGTTCTAATCTCTTACATACAATTTCATTATCTACCTGCCCGTTTTTCCCAGCTTCGTTCGTCCCCTCGCCAACCACTGCTGCCAACGTTTTCTGCTCAGTCATCCCTTCTACTTTCTTTACTCTCTCTGCTAGTTCCTTAAAAACTCTGCCCATGCTACCCTCCTGCACTTTCTGTCGGTTCTCTATCGCTTCCAGTTTCTCCCAGATTTTATGTTTCTCTCCTCTCCGTAATTCATCTCTCTCTTCTAATTCCTTCCGCAGTTCCCGTACCTCCTCTTTCAGTTCCTGACCCAGAATCTTCATTTTCTGGCATATCTTATCACTCAAATCTTGAAACATTTTCACATTCAAATTCTTTTCACTCTTCTCCCTTTCTAGAGTTTTTCCCTTTATTTTCGTTCTCTTCAATTTCGTCCCCTCTATATCCTCGCACTCCTCCTCTCTTTTCCTTTTTTCCTCAGTCGACCTTTCCCCCTCGCTACCCATTTCCTCGTTACTGGTCGTGTTCACGTATTTGCGCAAGTCGTCGAGGACCTACCACCACCTGACAGACCTAATGGAGTTGCCGCCTGCCCCCCTTTCGTCTCTCTTGGTAGTTCTCCTCCTCCCATACCTTCTTCCTCCTTCTTTTCCCTTCTAACCTCCTTTCCCAATTTCGGCTCTCTCTCCTCGCTTGTGACGCTTTTCTGATGTGCTCCGACTGGAGTGCCTGGACTACGCAGCGCAGTCATCTCCTACTTACCTACTGAGTAAGTCACGCAACCCTTACGTATTCAACGCCAACCCCGCCGACTATCCCCTCTGCAAACTAACCAAAAGAACCAACTCCTCTGCACCAACCTTTTACCTCCCTGTGTTCCCCGACTTCACCTCTCCTACCTGCAGGTCCCAAAAAGAAACCCTCTACAAACCACTTCCATCCGTCAGAGGATCTGACCTATTATTATTATTATTTATCAGCATTTGGAGCTCGAAAGTTCATTGCCTCATCTACCCGAGACGGCCACGCGTCTGTATTCTGTGCATCATCCATCCACTCATTATAATCATATCCTAGTTCTACCAAATCTTTTTTTAAATTATCCCTCCACCTGA